>JAULBW010062967.1:0-48086 GCA_032358265.1 Vaucheria bursata
AACTCATGTTGCAGCTGGTCTTCATTTGTTATATCTGTAAAAATAACGGTAGCATGTTGTTCCCCGCGCGCACTCTTAAACTGGCTTGCATTGACTTCACAAACCATTATTTTTCCATTCTTTTTTCGGAACCTTAACAATCCAAAAAAATGTGACTTTTGCTTGCGATGTTCTAAATAACTTTCTATCACTCGCAGTTCCTCTGCAATCATAGAAACGCCATTTTGCGAGCGAAGTTCAGAACGTGAATACCCTAAAATGTCACACGCAGCTTGATTAGCTGTTATTATTTGATCGCTATCGCCATTCAGTAAAATAACACCAACATTGATATTATTAAGTATCAGTTCATTTCTATTTTCAACATCATTCAGAAGGCTCTGAAGTTCATTTTGCGAACTTACATCTTGCATCTGTATCGAAACGCCAAGCAATTGGCCATCTTGCTTATAGATTGTAGATAATTTTAACTCCAGAAGAACTTTATAGTTTTCACTCAATGAAAGCGTTTTGCTAATCTCAAAATAGTTGCGCCTTTTTGCCTCTTGAACAAGACTCAAAAATTCAACCTTAAAAGCTGGGCTCATAAATTCAGTAACATCTTGTCCTTCCACCAGATGTTTGCCAAATCGTTCTAGAAAATACAATTTCACAATTTGATTGGCATGCAACAATCGGTTATCTTCCGATACTAAAACATTACCATCACTTGCAGCGTCTAAGAGCGACAAGAGTGTGTATTCATCATTCGCTGTTGCTTGTTTTACAGAATCAGTCGGTGGGGCAAATTTAAACACCACATACAGGCAGGGATCTGCTTCGGTCTCATCACTAGCCTTGTATACTCTAACGTGGAATGCACCGGAAGCTTGAAATTTTGGAATTAATTGTCCCTCCCAAAGATGACCTTCTGGCGCAGCGCTTCCTAGAGCAGAATAAAAAAACTGATTGTCGTTAACTGAAAAATAATCTTCCGTGTTTTTTCCAAGATCTGGCAAAAATTTCTGACTATGAGAATTGGCACTTTTTATCGACAAATCAGAGCGCAATTCAAGAACAGGCAAGAGTAAACGCATCTCGTTTAACATAAAAACGAGAGATTCGGTCATTTGGCCAGCCATTTTAGTATCAGACATGCGCAGCGTATTGACTTTAAAGATAAAGTTTTACGCACAATAAACACTAGCGCGCTAACCTAGTGAAAACCCTAGTTTCTTATATTACTGCAAAGCGTTCAAAAAGGCTACAATTTCGTCGGTACCCAACACTTTATCGGGCTTAAACAAGGCTAAAGTGCTAGACACCATCGTTCTAACAGTTGCTTCTTCAGGATCTTGCACAATGGTATACCCCCCTCTTTGCTTGCATTTTAGCATGCCTTCCGCCCCATCAGAATTAGCGCCTGATAAAATAATGCCCAACAATTTCTCACGGTATACAAACGAAAACGTATCAAAGGTCAAGTCAATACTTGGTCGCGAAAAATGGTGCATATCTTCTACAGAAAGGGCAATCGAATTTCCCACTTCTGCCAACATATGAAAGTTGGATGGTGCTAAATACACTCTGCCATTCTTAATCATCTCCTTGTCTACGGGTTCGTGAATATGTAACGTAGATCGAATGTTCAAGGCTTCTTGAAAGCCGCCACTGACGTTCTTTAAACGATGAAGGCATAAAAAAATAGGATACTTAAAATCTGTACGAATCTCAGATAATATTTTTGATACAACCTGAAAACTACCGGCACTGCCAGCAATAACTACATACTTAATCTTACTTTCTGACATTAACATAACATGGTAAATCTTTGTAAGGTTTTTGCAATTCATCAATCTGTGTAACGGAAGCAAAATTCTCTCGAAGTCCAAAAAAAAGTCGCCCACCTTCTTTCACTGATTGAATACAAGAAATCAGAAATTTTTGTTGCCCGATGTAATTGTACACGAGTGAATTATTGATGGAAATCAATATATCGTGCGTTTCCGGGCATTTAAATTCTGGTTCACAACTCATACGTTCTGTTTGAAACGCAATAAAATCAGGCAAGCTACATTGTTCCTGCGCACTATCCTGTTTCAATAAGCTGTGAATGTCTTTGTCTGGAAATGCAGTCGAAAAATTATTTTGTGCATTTTCAATTTCTTTGACGTTGAATTTAAAGGTACGTTGCGACCTTTCTGACACGTTGAAGCCCATCACAACCACTTGGGCCCTCACTTGAACGCCAATCATTCGCGCGCTCAAAACAAAATTGATGGTATCAGAAAAATTAGATTGATCTATTATTAATACTTTAGTTTCAGGATCTGAGAGTGCTTCAACTTCGCTAGTAACGAAGCTATTCAACACGCCTGCATCTCTAAATAAATCACGAGGATGTGTACCAATGCAACGAAACACGTCTTCTCTGAACTGCCCCTTAGTTTGCAAAGCGAACAAAAAATCGTGAAACCTCATGTTTAAATTTTCACGACAGATCTTTTGAATCCTCAAACGTAGGGCCGCCAACGAAAAATCGGCATAGTTCTTTCCGAACTCTTTCGCAAAAGCGATAAAATCTTTAATTTCTAATAAACTAACCTCAGTCATCATGGGGAAATGCAAAATTATAACAAAACACCCCTAAAAAAAACAAAGCGATGCTTCGAATCCCTTGAATTTAGGCGGATTCACCCCAGTTCTATAATCAACACCATGTGACACAAAATTTACCGTTGTAATTTTGATGCGTACTAACAATTTATCATTCCATGCTCACCTTAACAGATCAAGACATCAATTTAATTGCTGAAACTATCTTCGATTCTACTAAAATGGATTTTCGTCAATATGCAAAATCATCGCTCAACCGACGATTGATGAGGCTTGCAGAACTGCACCAATTATCCACCGTTGACGAACTAAAAAACTACACCGCAACTATTACTGACGCCAATAAATTAATTGAAGAAATTACCGTAAACACTACTGAAATGTTTCGCGATCCTAGCTTTTGGGTATGTCTTCGTGAACACATTCTGCCGCAACTCAACACCCACGACACAATTAAAATTTGGCATGCAGGTTGTTCAACTGGAGAAGAAGTGATTAGCATGCAAATTCTATTAGACGAACTTAATATGCGCCATAAAGTGCAGGCCTTTGCCAGTGATATCAATCAGGTGGTAATGGGGATAGCTCAAAAGTCAAGCTATTCAATGAAAAACATGCAGATTAGCAAAAAGAATTATGCAGACGCGGGTGGTAAAAAAGATTTAGACCAATACCTCGACTCAAAAACTGATTATCAAGTCACGTTTCGTCAGGATCTTCTATCTAATGTGACCTTTAAACGATTTGACCTCGTACAGGACCAATGCAATAAGAAGTTCGACTTAATTTTGTGTAGAAATGTTCTAATTTATTTCGACTTCACACTTCAGGAAGTAGTGATCAACAAGTTTATTCAAAGTTTATTTGCAGGTGGACTTATTGTAATTGGCCAAAAAGAATCAATCATCAGTCACACGCTTTTAAACAATATAAAACTTTATAACGACGCAGAAAAGGTGTACAAACTGCTATAGCATTTGAAAAAAAATCATCGTGCAACTGGACTAGATGTCCATTCCACGCGACTTCCCATAAGAAATCAGTTCAGCGATTGAATTTAATTTCAGTTTTTTGTAAATCTTCGTTTTATGGCTTTCTACGGCTTTTACGCTTACATTCCAATGAGCCGCAATTTGTTTGTTGCCCATTCCTTTAGAAATGAGCTTAAGAATCTCAAGTTCTTTATAGGATAGTTTAACCTCTTCTTGTTTATTATCAAGAAACAACTTTCTTACTTCACTACAGAAATACGTTTCTCCACCATACACTTTATAAATCGACTCAATCAGATCATCCTTTGGAGAGTATTTTGTAACATACCCACGGATACCAAAAGAGAACATTTTTTTGATAAAGAAATATTCTATGTTCATCGACACTACAATAATTCTTGGATGCGGAATCGTATCAACGATCTTCTTAATTAATTCAACAGAAGAAACACCTTTCAAATTTATGTCAAGCAAAATAACAGATGGCTTATGCTTCACAATTTTTTCAAAAGCGTCTTCTTGATTGTCCGATTCTCCAACAATTTGAAAATCGCTGACTTTGCCCAGAATTTCTTTCCAAGATTCACGAACAAGCAAATGGTCTTCGATGAGTAGTATTGATATCATAGCTAATTTTCTTGGTACAAACATAAGATCAATTTTGCTCTTGTGTTACTATTTCCCATCTAAAATAACAATTATCAGCGATTCATAATTAAAAATTAGGGTTCGCCCTAGCGCTTTATCGTGCTATTCCTGCTTTTACAAAGTAAAGGGTTGCAAAACCAAAAATACTATAAAACGCGATGTAATTTTGCTCACACATCAAAACAAAATGTCACGCGCAGTAGTTATATCAATTTCTAATCACAAAGGCGGCACCGGCAAAACCACCACTACCCTCAATGTGGCATGTGCATTGCGCGATGCTGGCAATAAAGTCGCTATTATTGATCTTGATCCGCAAGCCAACCTTAGTTATTCGATCGGCCAATCCAAGCCACCATTTGGTATCGTTGAATTACTTCAACAAAACTGCACAGTTGAACAAGCACTTTTAGAGTGTAGCGGACTTCAATTGATCCCTATGCGCATCCAGTTTCAGTTAGATGATGCGGAAACACAACCACAATTTAGTCAACACATTTTTAACACACTATTATCAGAACTCCAAGTAGATTATATACTTATCGATTGTCCGCCCGCTACTGGCCAACTTACCAAGCTTGCTTTAACTGCTAGTGACTTTGTTTTAGTTCCAATGCTCCTAGAAGTATTGTCAATTCAAGGACTTGACCAAATTCTACAATTTATTAAACTCATACAATTGTCAAAAAACCCAGAGCTTCAAATATTAGGTGTTTTAGCGGTATGCGTGAACGACAGTAGAAAACTTACCTCTGAAGTACTAGAGTACATTTCAAACAAATACGATGTACATGTTTTTAATAATCGTGTGCATAACAATGTTAAAGCTGCTGAAGCCCCATCTTTTGCAAAAAGTGTAATCGACTACGCGCCACATTCAACCAGCGCAAGAGACTATAGAGCAGTTACGAATGAGCTCCTAAAAATAATACAGATTCAAACAGTATAACTATAAACAAAATTAAGTACACAACAATTCAAACTAAAAATCATGGCAATAGGAAACAATTTGAAAGGAGAAAACGAATCACCAAAAGACAAAGGTTCGCAAAATACTCCAGGAACCGGTAACAGCGACGAAGTAAATGTACTTCGCGAGCAGATCGAAGTATTAATCAAAGAAAAAGAACAAGCAGAACGTGAAATCGACGCGCGCATGCGTTCAGTAGACGAAGCTTGCATTGTTTCGGAAGTTGATTTAAAAGGCTACATCACTTATGTGAACGACAAACATTGCGAAGTGTCGCAATATACACGCGAAGAATTGATGGGTGCCAACCAAAACATTGTTCGACACCCTGACATGCCAAAGTCTCTTTTCAAAGACATGTGGGCAACAATAGGTAAAGGAAAAATCTTTCGTGGCGTTGTTAAAAACATGCGCAAAGACGGGTCACCATATTATGTAGATGGAATCTTCACTCCGATTTTAGGAGACAATGGAAAACCAACAAAGTACATTGGTATCAGATATGACATCACTGAACCAACCCTTGAAAAACAAAGAATGCAAGGTGTTGTTGATGCAATTAACACCTCGTATGCCTTTATTGAATTTGACACTAAGGGCAACATCCTCGATGCAAATGATAATTTCTTAGTTGCAATGGGATATACCAAATCAGAAATTATCGGTAAACATCACCGTCAATTTGTTGATGCCGCTTATGCCAATACATCTGAATACGCTAATTTTTGGAGAGAACTTGAAAACGGAAAAATATTCTCAGGAGAATTCAAACGGGTAAAACATAATGGAGAGAATATTTTTCTACAAGCTGTATACAGTCCTGTTAAGGATGACATGGGTCGCATCATCAAAGTTGTCAAAATTGGCATGGATGTTACCGAACAAGTACAAATTCGTGAAGAAGCCAAGCAAACTGCCGAAGAAGTAAAAGCTCAAGAAGAAGAAATTCGGCAGAACTTAGAAGAGATGCAGGCTACACAGGAAGAAATGCAGCGAAACAGCGCAGCTATGAAAGGTGTCATTACTGCTATTGATAATGCATACGCTTACATCGAATTTGATGCTACCGGCAATATCCAAACGGCAAATCAAAACTTTCTTGCTACAATGGGCTACTCGGCAGACGAATTAAAAGGAAAACACCATCGCATGTTTGTCGACAGAAACTACGCTGCTTCATACGAATACACGCAATTCTGGCAAGAACTGGCTAATGGCAAAGTACAAAAAGACCAATATTCACGTTTTACCAAATCTGGAAATGAAGTATTTCTTCAAGCCGTTTACTCTCCAGTTTTTGACGGTTCAGGAAAAGTAATTAAAGTCATAAAAATTGCCACAGATGTTACAAAACAAGCTATAAACAATTTCAACATGGCAGGCCTGAAAGCCACTGTTGATGCTTCTTTCGCTGAAATTGAATTCGATTCTAAAGGCACTATTTTAGACGTTAATCAAAATTTTGTCAGAACGATGGGCTATGGTAACCCCAAAGATCTCATCGGTGGGCACCATTCAATGTTTGTAGAAGATCAATACAAAAGATCAAATGACTATAGAAAATTTTGGGATGATTTGGAAAATGGCATCACGCAAGAAGGACAATTTAAACGCATTGCCCGTGACGGCAAGGAAATATGGATCCAAGCAGCCTATACGCCTGTAAAAAACAACGAAAATAAAGTCATCAAAGTAATTAAAATTGCCACTGATATCACAGCACAAAAAATTACAGCCGAAGAAACACAAAAAGCTGCTAATGAAGTGAGCCGTGTCATCGATGCCATGGCGCAGGGCGACCTTACCCAAAGCTTTTCAATTGACGCTACAGGCAATCTAAAAGTAATGGGTGATTCTCTCAATGAAGCCATTAAAACACTCAATGCAATTTTGACAAATGTGTCACAAATCGCAAACCTAGTGGCGTCTTCGTCTGAAGAATTGCTTACAAAAGGTGAACAAATGAAAAGCACCACTCAAGAAGTAGCATCAGCTACACAAGAGATGGCAGAGGGTGCACAACAACAAGCGCAGCAAACGGATGAATCTAGCAAACTCATTGACATGGCACTCAAATCGTCAAACGAGATGGGTAAAAAAGCTGACGTCATTTCTAATGTCGCTGAACGTGCTTTAAAGAGTGCAACAGAGGGATTAATCACGATTAAAAAAGTGGTTGACAATATGAACGAAATTCAAGAGAGTGCAAAAACTACGGCTGGTTCTATTAGTATCTTAACACAACGCTCAGAAGAAATTGCACGCACATTAAATGTGATTACAGATATTGCTGCTCAAACCAATTTGCTAGCCCTCAACGCTGCGATTGAAGCCGCAAGAGCGGGAGACGCCGGACGAGGATTTGCAGTAGTAGCTGAAGAAATCAGAAAGTTAGCAGAAGATTCAAGAAAATCGGCGGTCGATATCGAGAAAGTAATCCGTGAAGTTCAAAAAGACATTAACTCAGCTGGTAAATCAATAGAGTCGATGGAAAACAGCGTGAAGAACGGTAATACCGCTTCGAAAGAAGCTGAAATAGTATTCAGCGGCATTCAAAGTGCGAGTTCAGAAAACTTCGAAATGTCAAAACAGATCATTGAAGCAACGGAAGGACAAAAAGAAGTCATTACAAACACGGTAAAGAATATTGAAAAAATTGTAGTCGTGTCTGAGGAAACAGCTTCTGGAACTGAAGAAATAGCTTCATCTACTAAAGAACTAAGTCAGGGTATGAATGAAGTAACAGCAACTTCGCGCGACCTTGCCGATGTGGCGAATCAACTCCAAGAAAGTGTTTCGCGTTTCAAATTGAAAAAATAAATTCTACAGCGATGGAACAAAGCCAAACAACAGAACTGTCTATTGAAGATGTAAAGCGCGAAGCAGCACTCGACATTCAAAAGAAAGACATTAGTCAACGCATACAACTGATCATTTTTAAGTTGGGCTCAGAAGAATATGCTTTATCTATCGACCAAATTAAAGAAGTGGTGCTGACGCCCCGTATAGCAAAAATGCCACAAACACACTCCTATATAAAAGGTGTGGCCAATATCCGCGGCAACATTATTGCAATTCTAGATTTGGAAGAAAAATTTGGCATCGAAAGAAACAGTGGCGACAGGCAAACATACAACTATACATTAGTGCTTGAAAACCTTTCTTTCAAAGCTGGATTTTTAGTGCGCGAAGTTCCAAATACGCTCACCATCAATAGCACTGACATTGAAAATGCTTCCACCTTTATTCAATCCTCCTCAGTTGATGATGGTTACTTTCAAGGAGTAGTTAAATCAGGAGATCGTCTCATTATCCTGATTGATATGGAAAGATTAGTAGAAAGTAGCAACGTAAATAATATTGTAAACAAAGCGATAAAATAAAAATTATGTCAAAACGCGTATTAATAGTAGATGACTCCATGTACATGCGTACAATGATCAACGAAGCGCTTATCTCGTCTGGTTACGAAGTAATTGGACAAGCCGGAACCGGAGAAGCAGCCATCGATATGGCATTAGATCTAAAACCAGATCTCATCACCTTAGACAATATCTTACCCGACATGATCGGTACCGATATTCTCAAAGTGCTGAAGGTCGACGAAAAATTAAGTTCGAAGGTGATCATGATCAGTGCAGTCGGTCAAGAATCTGTAATTCAAGAAGGCATGCGATTAGGCGCCTCAGATTACATCGTCAAACCTTTCACAACAGATAGCCTCGTCATAGCCGTAAACAAAATCATGTGCTAACAGCTATTTTGTGACTGAAAACATCAACATACTTATTGCTGACGATTCTCTCTTCATGAGGTTTCTCACTGCAGATATCCTCAAAAATTCTGTAGGCTTTACAATACTTGACTTTGCTCGAGATGGAAAAGAAGCAGCAGAAAAATGCAAGAGGTTGAAGCCTGATGTTGTCATTATGGATATGGTCATGGGTGAATACGATGGACTTTACGGCATTGAGAAAATAATGCAAGAATGTCCAACACCTATCATTGTGCTGAGCGCTTTAGGAAGCACTGACATGGAGCCTATTCTAAAAGCATTAAGACTAGGCGCCATTGATTACCATCACAAACCAGACCGTAGTTCAAAAGACATTCGTGAAAATGATGAACATCTCATCGAAAAACTGAGAGCGGCGGCCAAAGTTCAAGTGGCTATCTTGAAAAAAATTCCAGCAGTGGCAACGAATTCGTTTCAACATACGTTCAGTACTAATTTAAATTACGATGTCATTGTCATTGGTGCCTCTACTGGCGGCCCCCCTGCCCTAGAAACGGTCATCTCGCGTCTTCCAGGTAATTTATCTGTACCCGTCATCATCGCTCAACACATGCCTGAAAACTTTGTCCCAGCTTTTGCCGCCAGACTCAACCAACATACTCCTTTAGAGGTGTCAATGGCAAAAAAAGACGACGAGCTATGTGCCGGAAAAATTCTCCTTGCTCCGGGAAGCAGAAACATGATTGTAAAACATGGTCCAAATGGAAAAGTACTGTGTGACTTCACAAGCAAACGTTTTAAGGATTACAACTTTCCTTCCATTACAGGATTAATGCTTTCTGTAGCAGAAGTGTATAAAGCGCGAGCCATAGGCGTTGTATTGACAGGAATGGGTAAAGATGGATCAGAAGGCTTAAAAGCAATATTCGATCAAGGGGGATATACGATTGCGCAAGACAAAGACACGTGCGTTGTATACGGCATGCCAAAAGAAGCATTTGAAATAGGAGCAGTTAAAAAAGTTGTGCCAGTAAAAGAAATTGGGCCATTCATCGTAAGTTGTTTAGAATAACATGAGCAAAGAACAAGAATATAGAGAAATATTTCTTTCAGAGGCCAGAGAAAGTCAAGATCAACTAAACGTACTCTTTACTGATCTTGAAAAAGACATAGCCAATAAACGAGCTATCGATGCCATCTTCCGCATTACTCATACGTTAAAAGGTAATGCCATGGGCATGGGCTTTTCTGAAATTGCAGAACTAGGCCATGTAATGGAAGACGTATTTAATGAAGTAAAAATCGGACACTTAGTTTTAGATACCGAACTGTTCACGAGCCTTTACAAGGCCAACGACATTTTAGGTGAACTAATCGAATCGATAAAGACGCCAAAACAGGTTCGCTACAAGGGTATAAAAACCAAACTAGAGGTCATTCTAAAATCGGTTCGTCCAAATGTTGTTGCAAACAGTAATGCTCCGGTGCAAGCAACGACAACACAGGTACCCGTTGTCCAAACGCACGACACACAAACAGAAGCGCCAATTGCTACAGTTTCTGAATTAAACAGCGAAGGAACTCCAGCACTTGACGTCGACCTCGAACCACCTCACGAAGCGTTTGAAGAAGAAGATACCAGCTCTAAAATAATTCTGACAGACACTGTTCAAGTGCCAGTCAGAAAACTAGACGCCCTTCTAAATATCATCGGTGAGCTCATCATTGAAAAAGACAGTATCATCGCCACTTTCACTGAAAAAGGCAATAAAGCAAGCGAATTCGCAAGGCTTCATCGCATCACTTCAGACCTCCAGTATGGTGTGATGGACGTTCGCTTGGTTCAAGTTGGATTTTTGTTCAGTAAATTCCATCGCATACTACGTGATGTTGCTGCCATCGAAAAGAAAAAAGTAGACTTAGTTCTTGAAGGAACGGAAATCGAGATTGATAGAAATATTATCAGAACCATGAGTGATTCTCTGGTTCACATGATCCGAAATTCTGTGAGCCACGGTATTGAAAGCCCTGAAAAAAGAAAATTGGCGGGCAAGCCCGAAATTGGCAAGGTTCACTTAAGAGCAAGAAACGAGAAAGACACGGTATACATTGAAGTAGAAGATGATGGTGCTGGAATTGACTATACAGTAATCAAACGAAAAGCGCAAGAAAAAGGCATCATTACAAAAGAATACGCCGCTACAATGTCGCGAGATGAAGTGCTTATGTTGATTTTTGAACCAGGTTTTTCAAACGCAGAAAAAATTACAGAAGTAAGCGGTCGCGGGGTCGGCATGGATGTAGTCAGAAGAGCAACGGAATCAATCGGCGGCAAAATCAAAATAGAAACAGTGGTCGGCAAAGGGTCCAAATTCATTTTATCGCTCCCATCATCAATGGCTGTTAAAGGCGCCTTGTTATTTGAACTATCCAAACAAGAATTCGCCATTCCACTCAGCTACACAGAAGCCGTTATTTCTTTACGAAAAAAAGACATTCATAAAATCAGTTCTGGTTTAATCTCCACGTATTTGGGAAACACAATCTCGATCATATTCTTGAATGAGTATTTTGAAAGAGACAAACGACCAAGCTCACCGGAAAATGATGCATACGATACGCTTGACCAACTCCCTCCAGACTTAAAACTTGACGTTGTAATCGTATCCTATGCCGGCAAAAAAGTTGGCTTGGTAGTTGACAAACTACTTCAACAAAAAGAGATTGTAGAAAAAACCCTCTCCAATCCAGTAGACCACATTGAATTATATAGTGGCGCCACAATACTTGGCAACGGTCATATATGCCTCGTTTTAGATATCGCTCGAATCCTTGGAACTTTATTCAAAGAAAGAAACAATTAAGAAACACACACCATTATGAAAAACTTAAATCATACAGAAATCGCACGAGCTGAAGAAATTATCGCTGCTGGCTTAAAAAAGGCAGCCGAATCACTTTCTTTCTTTATGCAAGAAACCATTCAACTACAAGAAACTGACTTTACAATTTCCACAAAATTTAACCACGCTAACTCAAGCAATACAACTGAAGAATTGTTTGTACTATCTACTGAGTTGAAAGGAAATTTGAATGGTGTGTGTTATTTAGTATTTACTGAGGCAGAATCAAACGAAATTTGCAAAGTAGCCCTTTCACCCGACATTTATAATAATCCCCAAAAACTCGAAAACATGAAAGAACCTCTGCTCCTAGAGGTAGATAATATTCTCTCTGCATCAGTGATCACACAGTTGGCCAACCAACTACATGTAAAAGTACACGGTGGCGTACCAAGTATGCGAGCATTTAAACAAACGGAATTTAATGAATTCATAGAACAACAAATGATCCCAAACAAATTTTTGATGGGTTTCCAGACAGAATTTATCTCCACAAAAGCACATTTTCACCCTAGTTTTCTTTGGATATTGGAACCGGATTTTGTTGAACGTGTTAAGGAAACAATACTTGAAAAAACCGATTAATTCATGGAAACTGAACCAAGAAAAACAATCACCAATATACGGGAAGAAATTAGTGACGAAGAATTGCAATCGCTTACAGCTGCGTTAAAACAACGTTATGGACTTGATTTTACGAACTATGAATTAAAATCACTAAAGCGAGGCTTCGCAAGACTAATCACAAAGCATGACCTCGGGTCGCTCTTAGGTTTATGGAATCGCATTCTAAAAGACAAAGACTTCTTTCATTCATGTATTGATGAGCTTTTAGTCAATTTGACCGAAATGTTTCGAAACCCAGAAATTTGGGTTAAAATTAAAGACGATATTCTACCTCAGATAAAAGACAACATTCGAGTAAAGGTATGGCACGCAGGCTGCTCAACAGGCGAAGAGATCTATACAATGGCCATCGTTTTAACGCAAAGCAATTTGTATCGAAAATCGGCAGTGTTTGCGAGTGATCTCAGTACTACCGCACTATCTAAGGCAATGGAAGGGCGTTATCACCAAATGCTTTGGAAAAAATACTTGACCTCTTTTACGCAGTATTTTCCAAATGGCTCAATGGAAGGGATGTATAAAATCGAAAACGATGAAGCCATCATTGATGAATCTCTAAAAAAGAATGTTACGTTTCAAAGACACAATCTTGCCCAGGACCCAATGGACAAAAAATTCGACATCGTCTTTTGTCGAAACGTAATGATCTATTTTGACGAAACGCTAAAAATGAAAGTCCTAAATCTTTTTCATTCATGTCTCAATTCAGGTGGTTTCCTAATCATTGGCTACTACGATATGTTACCAGAAGCGCACAAAGATCTCTTTATTCTCTATGATCCTAAAACCAGAGTTTATAGAAAAAAATAAATTACTTAGCCAGACAAATTTTAGTCTGGCTTTTTTTTGCTTTATCCACTGCAAAGCAATCCAAAACTAAGTCCTTTATATATTTCTTCTTGGGGATAACCCCAAACTAAAACAATACAGGCTCAAATAAATAGGTAAGCGCTCTCGAGCCCTGTAAATTTGCGTCATGACGGACACACACACCCGATTTCTTCACATCTTAGTCGTATCTGAAAAATACAATCCTGAGTACTTACAGGAAAGTGAGGAGTATGTGCTCAAATTTTGTAACGCAAAAACAATAGAAGAAAGCACATCTAATCAAGAATTCGATATTGTCATTATCGACGAAATTCCTGGTGCATCCTTAGAATACATAGTTACGCGTACTAGTCTCCAAAAATCCGCTCAGGTATTTGTTTGTGGTAACATTCCAAATAAAACAGACTACTACTCAATCGATCCAAATATTTTCTTTTGGGATGACAAACTAAAATACATCTCTCTCGAAAAAATCATTCATCTTTCTCGTCTCAGAAGCAAAAAAACAGTACATCACGAAGAACACAAAAAGCTCAAAGAAAAATTAGAGCTTCAGCAAATGATGATGAATGAGTTGGAACAAACCAACAACAATCTCATTTCGGCAACATGGCGTGAACGCGACATGAAGAAAAAACTCAAAGATGCCATGGATGAAATCGAAACCTCTAAAGGCATTATCGAACTTCAAAATAAACGCATCTCAGAAAGTATCAATTACGCACGCAAAATTCAAATTGCGATCAATCCAACAGACAAAGACGTTCGTCAGTACTTACCCGAAAGTTTTATCTTATACAAGCCAAAGGATGTCATCAGCGGTGATTTCCCATGGTTCTCAAGAAAAAACAACACGCTTTACATTGCTGCAGTAGATTGCACCGGACATGGTGTGCCAGGAGCAATGATGTCTATGATTGGGAATTTATTACTCAATGCCATTATCAACAATTCCGAAGCTCCTGAGCCTGGCTCCGTCTTAGATGATCTTCACGCGTCGGTTGTGCATACACTTAAGCAACGCACGTCAAAAAGCAATTCAACGGATGGCATGGATATCATCCTTCTTAAAATAGATCAGGAACGTTCAGAATTAACACTCGCCTCTGCTCATCGCCCCCTACTTCTCATAAGAAACGGCCTATTGATTGAACACCATGGCGATCGGCTTCCTATTGGTGGCATCCAATACGACAAAAAAAGAGTGCCTTTTGCAAACAAAGTTATCCCTTACCAAAAAGGTGATCTTGTGCTCATGTATTCAGATGGTCTACCCGATCAATCTGGCGGTCCAGAAAATAAAAAATTCTCCAGCAAACGTATCGCAGATATCGGCCTTGAAAACGCTCACCTGTCTATGGAACATCTAGAAGAACACTATAATCAAACCATTCTAGAATGGATTGGAACAGGTAAACAAATAGACGACATATTATTAATCGGAATTAAGTTTTAAAAACATGAATGATGTCATTTCCAGCGATGAGCTGATTAGCACCTACGTCGAGTTCAAAGAGAAAATCGACAAGCAGAAATTTATTTTTAGCTACAGCGGTAAAATCACGCAGGGCATTGTCAAAACCCTACTAAACATGACCGAACGTAAGATTGAAATCTTACAAGAAGAAGAAGCTGTAAAAAAGAAAATCTTTGGTGTTATGATCAATTGTCTTCAAACCATTTGCGGTGAAGACAAAATACTTGAATCTAGCGCAACATCGATCTTTATGATTAGCAGAGATGCTAACGGATTTTCAGTATTTGTAGGGCGTTACATGACGCAGAAGATGGCTGAATACCTAGGTTCATTAATTGAAAATTTAAATGGCCTCTCGCATCAAAACATCATTGATCTACACAAACAAAAACTGAGAAGTTTAGATGCTAAAGATGAAAATTACAACATCGATGAAACCACTTTAAGCATCATAGACATTGCCAAACGTACCGGTAAAAATATCTTATTTCAATTGGCACCGGGAGACAACAATCAGTCATTCTTTTCAATTCAAATCAAAATCAACTAAAGCATGCAAGATCAAGTCCAATTCCTCAACGAGTGCTACCACCTCATGGTAAAGCATAACGTCATCATGATCTATGAAGGCAAATTTTCACAAGATATTACCAAGTCTGTACTCTCAATGACTGAACGTTCTTTTACAGAAGAAAATGTAACGGATATGGTGAAAAAACGCGTGTATAATATCATGACAGAACTACTCCAAAACATCTGTAAACATGAATTCAAAGACAATGCTGACACAGATGGCATGGAATCTTTGTTTATGATTTCATCAACCGATACCGAATATCATATCATTACAGGAAACGCACTTAAAGAAAATGTAATCGACACCATTGTTACCAAAATAAAAAAAGTGAATTCGCTTGACGCAGAAGGTCTCAAAGCATTTTATAAAGAAACGCGTTTAAACACGACCATCTCAGAAGTAGGAGGCGCTGGGTTGGGATTTATTGATATAGCTCGAAAAAGCTGCAATCCAATTTCCTACCACTTTAATCGCGTAAACGGAGACATCTGGTCATTCACTCAATTAGTCATTGTAAATAAATCATAATTAACGAAGAAATACTATGGATACCTTAATCATCGCAGGCACAGAAGACACACCAAGCATCTTGCTTAATAACGAAACAGGC
This sequence comes from Vaucheria bursata, assembly GCA_032358265.1. Taxonomy (NCBI): domain Eukaryota; class Xanthophyceae; order Vaucheriales; family Vaucheriaceae; genus Vaucheria; species Vaucheria bursata. The sequence goes on from JAULBW010062967.1 coordinate 15,967, forward strand.
GAATATACTTTTAACGGACGTTCGCTACCTGAAGACGTTACAAGCTTTTATCAACCCGTTATTGATTGGCTCGGTCAATTTAGTGAGCAGCCAAAAGCAGGAGCAAGATTCAACTTTAAACTCGAATACTTCAACACGGCATCGTCAAAAATTCTGCTCGACATCTTGATGCAACTCGAAGAAATAAATGATGCGGCCTCAACCGGATTCGTTATTGCTTGGCATTTTCAAGAAAGTGATCCAGACATGAAAGAGGCCGGTGAAGAATACGCCGACATTGTTTCAATACCATTCGAATTCATCAATTACTAAACGCCACTGTTCAAGCTCAGAGAATGATACTCTGTGATGCTTACCTGTAACGTTCGTAGTGTGCTTCAAAATTGTATACGGACCAAGCCGCCAATTTTTTTTGAAGAATTATAAAGGGAGATCGCAAAAACGGCCAAAAAACAGTTTACTATGAGATTTGCAATTGAATCAATAAACTCACCAGCCATCACTCAATTAGTTGATTTTTTCAGCTCTGTTAAATTGCGACTAAGCCTCAACGAACTTGAAATATACACTGCCACGAATTTATATAGAAGCGTTGCTGAAGCATCAAAAACTCGGATGCAAGATGTTTCAAATCTAATTCACTTAGGTTTTGAGTCAACTGCGCTTCCGGAAAAACAGTCCATTTTAAATTAGTAACAATGAGTGAGGAGATCTTAAAAGCCCTAATGCAATTGTTCGCCATTCTGGCCCGCCAGGATGGTGTGTTAATTGCTAACCATGAAGAGTATGTATTCAAATTCCTTTCCTCACAATTAAGTGCCGATCGTATTAAAGAATACCTCGAGATTTACAATGAATTTTTAAAAGAATCACGTCCAGAACCAGCATCTGGTGAGCAAAAAGACAAAAACCGAACGTCTATGAAAGACTCGGTGAGAACCTTGTCAATTTGCAAAAAAATCAACAAAACTCTGGTTCAAAAACAAAAAGTAATTGTTCTTATTCGCCTTCTTGAGTTCTTTAAAAAAGACTCCGAAAATTCTCAAAATAGAATTCAAATCGTTGATACCGTCGCCGAAGTATTTAAGATTGAAAAACAAGAATTTCACGACATTAAAGAATTTGTATTTCAGGGAGAAGAAGGTTCAGGACCCGATCAAATTCTCATAGGCTCAGCGGCGCTGACCGAAAAACCAGAGTGCAAAAACTACATCGGTATTCCAAACTACATCGATCGCTGCCAGTTAATCTATCTCAAGAATATTAACATCATTATTCTTAAATACCATGGTAACGCTGAGCTCTATTTAAATGGCGTTGTTATAACCCCTGATACTATTCACCTCTTCCCTCAAGGAAGTACACTACGTTTACCGCAAACGAGTATTTATTATTCGAATATCATCACCTTGTTTAATGATGAAAAAAACGCGGAAGAATTTTCGTTCTACGCCCACATCATTGAACATAAATTTCCAAACGGAACTGTAGCCTTAAACGAGTTACGCATCGATGAGCGCTCAGGCAGCCTCATCGGCATAATGGGGGCCAGTGGCTCTGGAAAAACAACACTACTTACCTTGCTTTCAGGTCAAGACAAACCAAGCAACGGTGAAATTCTGATAAATGGTATTTCTGTAACTGCCGAAAACCAAGACCTCAACGGCGTAATTGGCTATGTACCTCAAGATGACCTCTTGATTGAAGACTTAAGCGTTTATCAAAATCTTTATTACAATGCCCGTTTATGCTTTAAAGATTTATCTGAAACGGAAATTAATGAAAAAATAAACAAAACCCTGTCTAGCTTGGGCTTACTTGAAATTAAAGACATCAAAGTAGGCAACGCACTTAACAAAAAAATTAGCGGTGGTCAACGGAAACGATTAAATATCGCCCTTGAACTCCTGCGCCAACCCCACATCATCTTCTTAGACGAACCAACCTCCGGCCTTTCGTCGCGCGACTCAGAAAACGTAATGGACCTTTTGAAAGAACTTACCATCAAGGGTCAATTAATTTTTGTTGTTATTCACCAACCATCGTCAGACATTTTCAAAATGTTTGACAAGCTTTTTATCCTCGATAAGGGTGGATTCGCCGCCTATTATGGAAATCCTGTTGAAAGCGTGACGCATTTTAAAAAAGCCACTCATCAAATTAATAGCGATGTGGCCGAATGCTCCACCTGCGGAAGTGTCAATCCGGAAACAATTTTTAATTTGCTCGAACTCAAAGAAATTGACGAATATGGTAATTACACCGCTAAACGCCGTTTAGAACCCCGTCAATTCTACCAAATGTATCGCGATAAATTTATGAGCTCCTCACCTGCTCAACAAATTTCCGAAAAAATAAAGTCTACTTTAAATGTGCCAGGCAAACTCGCGCAAACCGCAGTATTCTTCTTGCGTGATCTACATTCCAAAATGGGCAATCACCAATACATGCTCATTAACGCGCTCGAAGTACCAGTGCTCGTTCTGTTCTTAAGCCTCATTATTCGCTATATCGACAAATCAAAAACCCACGAGTACTTCTACTCGCACAACTACAATCTGCCTGCGTATATTTTTATGAGCATCATTGCGGCAATGTTGGTCGGATTGACGATCAGTGCGGAAGAAATTTATAAAGACGAGAAAATTCTGAAACGTGAAAAATTTCTGCACCTGTCACGCTTCTCTTATCTGCTATCAAAAGTGGCCATCCTATTTGCCATCTCGTTCATTCAATCCTTACTATTTGTCGTCATTGGGCACCTGATACTAGACATTCGAATTGCATATCTAAGTTTCTTCATCATGCTCTTCAGCGTGTTTTGTTTCTCCAATATCCTTGGCCTGATCCTCTCTTCTACTTTTAACAGCCCTGTCACCATTTATATTATCATTCCGCTTATCATCATTCCACAACTTATTTTGGGTGGTGCCATGTTTAGCTATTCAAAACTTAACTCTTGGTTTGGTGGTGGATACAAGGTACCAGCCCCAGCCAACGCTATGGTGAGTCGCTGGGCCTACGAAGCATTGGTTACAGACATGTTCATTGATCACAAATTTAATGGCGACAAATTTGTGTATGATAAATTAGAAAGCAAATTCAACTTCAAACTAGTTTATTTTATTCCAAAAATTGAAGAGCTAGTACTGAGAAGAAACGAAGAATCAGCGGAAGATCGTAAAATAACGTCCGCCCTCCTCCAACAAGAATTAAGTGCAGACCATCTCACGGCAAAAAATTTAGGATTTAACGAAGGCTTGCCAGATTTAGAAAATGCGTCTGCGGTATTAGACTACCTAAAAATTCTCAGCAGCTTTTATACAGATAAATACAATGATGCCTCCAGAATAAAAGAACAATTTGTTGCGAAACGGATTAAAGAAATGGGCGGCAAGAAAATGTATGAGAAAGAAAAACTCAACTATTTCAATTCACGATTAGACGAAATTGTGACCTCCTCATTCGAAAAAGAAAAAATTGTTGACTCCGAAGGAAAACTGATGCAAATTGTCGACCCTATTTATCAAGACCCTGATGTAGAACAGAAGCTCTTGAGTATTGACACTCACTTTTTAACCGCATCAAAATATTTGTTTGGCAGCCAAATTTCTACCTACTCGTTCAATCTCTTGATCATTTGGATCATGAATCTATCATTGTTTGCTGTACTGTACTTCGATCTATTTAAGAAGTTACTAAATCTTCCAGCGTTAATAGACACCATAAGAACTAGAATCAAAACATTAAAAAACAAAGCGTAAAAGATCCTATGAAAAAACAACTACTGATACCCATCGCTGCATTCGTGCTGGCCAGCTGTTCAAACAACAGCAAATCAGAAACAGAGCTAATGAAGGAAGCAAGCGATACCACGCAAACTGTAAATATTTCAAGAGAAATTCTCGATGAGATGATGCAAACGCTACCCTCACCCATTGAAATGGCAAACCTTATCACCAAAAGTAAAGGTGGCTTTAAAAAAGAACTCCTTACACCATCCGAAAATGCTGAAAATTTCTCAGATAAATACTCGCAAGCTCTTGCTTTAGGCGCTTACGGAGTCGATTTAGGGTACCTCAATTTGAACGACAAAATGCTCTACGTTATTGAATACCTCGAAAGTATCAATACGGTTTCAAAAGCGCTAAAAGTTGATCAGTTCTTGAATGTTACTTCTTTAAGTAACATGGCAAAAAACAAAAACAATGCCGACTCTATGATTCAAATGTCGACCCGCAACTTTCAACAAATTGATGAATTCTTGCGCTCACAAAATCGAGGAGACCTCAGTGTGCTTATTCTCATTGGATCGTGGCTCGAAGGCTTAAATATGTTCAACGGCATTGCCTTGCAAAATCCAAATCAAGACATCATCAATCGAATCGGCGAACAAAAAATTATTATAGACAACATTTACGCCATTTTAAATAAGATAGACAGAATCCCCTACTACAAAGATTTAAAGAATAAAATGGGCAATTTAAAAAAGGCCTACGAAAATGTAAAAATTGCTTATGTATATAAAGAACCTGAAATGACAGAAGTTAATGGTGAATTAGTTATCACAGATAACTCTGAAGCCATTGTAAGCATCACGCCTCAAGATTTAGCGTCTATTAGCAAAGCCATTACACAATTGAGAAACGATTTGTTTCTATAAGTGTTCATATTTTTTTCATCGAATTAACTGTATTTGAAATGACACTGTTTAAAAATAAACTAAAAACATTTATTGTCCTCACCTGCATACTGCTAGTAGCTGCTTCGGGACTGAGTTTCAAAAGAGGTGGCTGCGACAAAGAAGAACTGATGCCACTAGCCATGGAACGACTTAAAAAATTCACGCTGATCCAAGACTTTCCGTTTTTTATGAATAAAAAGAAGAAAAAAGAAGAAGGTCCTGAAACAAAACGCCAAGTGATAACGCTCAACCGTGGTGTGCGTTACAAATTTTTTGCCATCAGAAATCCCGATTATGAAGGATTACCAATTGTGACCATTTACAACAATGAAAAAATGGAATTCCTGGTTGGCACTACTTACAATGTCACTATGAAAAAATTCTACAACGAAATCGAATTTGAATGTAAAACAACTGGCAACTACTTGCTCGCATTTAGCATTCAAAATAATATTGAAGGTTGCGGACTAGGTGTTTTTTCTTCACTCGTGAAAGAATAATAGAGTACCGCCTTCTACTACTGCCATTGCACTTTGGAAACTTATGGAACTATATAACAGGCATAGAGAATTAAAATCGACAACCTGCAACTTTGCGAGATACTTTACACTCTTATTAGCACTTGCACCGCTCTTTGTCTGCGCCACACATATTGTAGGTGGCGCATTAAACTACACCTATCTCGGCGGCAATAGTTATACTATTCGGTTAAAACTGTATAAAGATTGCGGACCAGGCACTGCCGGATTTCCTGCAAATGTCACAATTTTGGTGCGAGGCACTAACGGTGCTTCATTTTCACCCAGCAAAGACATCACCATGAATCTAGCTGGTGTGACTTCTGTACCTGGAAACACATTGCCATGTGCAGTTAATCCAAATCCGATGCCATGTGTACAAGAAGGCACCTATAGTATTACGGTAAATAATTTAAATCCTTCATCTGGTGGCTACCACTTATATTACCAAGTGTCAGCTCGTAACTTGAGTTTAAGCAATATCAACAACGCTTGCAATTGTGTTGGTGAGAGTTATTATGCATTTATCCCTGGTACTGGACTCAATAGTGCCTGCACTTGCAGCGCCTATGCCAATAGCAACCCTGCATATAGTTTGCTCCCTCCTCTATTCCTATGCATCAACCAACCATTTAATTTTAATCACAGTGCGACTGATTTAGACGGAGATTCTCTCGCCTATAGTATGTATACGCCTTATAATGGCGATAATGGTACAGGACCACTTGATCCAACGTTCCCTTCAAACACAGCTTCATTTAGCCCGGTGACATTTCTCGCTGGATATACGGCAAATAATCCATTGGGTATTACCAGTCCTTTTAACATCAATGCACTGACTGGTGTAATCACAGCAACTCCAAATCAATTGGGGCAATTTGTAGTTGGCGTAAAAGTACGCGAATATCGAAATGGCGTATTGCTGTCAGAAACAACGCGCGATATTCAATTTAACGTTCTCAACTGCCCGACACCACCTCCAAGCTTAGCAGTATCAGATTTTAGCATGAACAGTAGTTGTACAAAAACAATTCAAGCTGGCGGCATTTCTAGCGGCAGTGCTATTTGGAATTCGATAGCACCTGGAACCTTGGGTCTCTATAATAGCTATCTATCGTGTACCCTTTCGTGCTTGAGCATTTCAGTTACTGCACCCGTATCGCCGCCACCTTTCGTTGATTTCAAAGTGTGCGGCACTTCCACAAACTGCGCCGGAACAACACTGTGTGATACCTTTCGTGTCCATTTTACTCCTCCACTAAGTGCCTCCATTATTCCTACTCAACCTGCCATGTGTGCTGGTCAAACATCTTCAACGCTGAGCGCCATTCCTTTTGGCGGAGCACCACCATATTCATTTTTATGGAATAATGTCAATCCCTCGCAAACCATAAACGTAGGTGCAGGTACTTATAATTTAAGATTGAGTGATGCCACTGGCTGTTATCCGGTTTACCAATCAATTGTCGTTACCAGCTATAGTTCACCTGTGACCGTTAACGCCGGCAGCGACCAAACAGTGTGTGTTCAAAATCCATTATGCCCGCTCACCGCGTCAATAAACGGTGCCACTGGCGGGCTCTGGTCGGGTGGTACTGGGACATTTAGTCCAAATAACACTCAACTTTCTAACGTCTTTTACGTACCGTCACAAACCGATCTCACAGCCGGCTCCGTAAAACTATTTTTAACTTCAACTGGTAATGGCCAATGCCCAGCGATCATTGACAGTCTAACGATTTACTTTTCGGCTTTTATAGGTAGCGTCAACACAACTACAAACAGTGTGAATTGTTACGGCAACTCAACTGGAAATGCAACAGTGACTGTGAACAATGGTCATGTACCTTTTCAATTTCTATGGACTACTACGCCCAGCCAAACTACCAATGTAGCTAACAACTTAAGCATAGGTATCTATTCTGTTCTGATTACAGATGGCTTCGGCTGTACAACTCAAGCCAGCGTTCAAATCACACAACCTTTACCAATTAGTATTAGTAGCAGTGTTCAAGCTATTGCTTGTTTCGGACAGAATACTGGCATGATTCAAACATCTGTTTCTGGAGGCACTCCACCTTACTCGTATTCATGGTCTCCAACGGCAACAAATGGAAGTAGCCTAACAAATTTGACAAGTGGTATTTATTCGCTTTCGGTAACGGATAGCCGATCTTGCACAACAAGCGCTAGCTACACGGTGACGCAGAACTCTGCGCTTATGCTATCGATGCAAACAACGTCTATTACTTGTTTTGGATTATCAAATGGAGTTGCCACCTGCACTCTCAGCGGTGGATCAACGCCCTATACCTACTCTTGGACGTCGCAATCGTCAAATGCCTCGAGCATAAGTGGTTTAAGCGCTGGAATATATACACTCATAGCACGAGATGCTGCCAATTGTCAAATACAAAATACGGTCGCAATTGCTTCACCCTCGGTCATCTCACTTGCTGTGTCCTTCACAAATGCATCTTGTACAACTCAAAACAATGCGGCAATTTCAACGACTGCGACTGGAGGCATTGGAACCATCACTTATTCTTGGTCGCCAACCGCATCCACAAATTCTGTCCTAAGTAATTTGACCGCAGGCACCTATACACTGCGTTTAACGGACGCCAACGCTTGCCAACTTTTTACTACAGTTACAGTGAGCGAACCGCCCACTTTATCGCTTAGTGTTTTAAACCCAAAAAACATCTCGTGTTTCTCTGCTTCAAATGGATCGGCAACTGCTTTTGCGAGCGGTGGTACAGGTCCATATTCATACTCTTGGATGCCAAACGGCATAAACACCGCTCAAGCCACCAACCTTAGTCAAGGCAATTACACCCTTTTGGTAAATGATGGAAACTTATGCTCACAATCACTCACTTTTAATATTTCACAGCCGAGCGCACTCAATGCGTCACTCAATAGCAGTTCTGTATCTTGCAAAAGCGGTACAAATGGCACACTGCAAGCAGTGGCATCAGGTGGCACTGCGCCCTTTACATACCTATGGCTTCCTGGTGGAGCAACAACAAGTAGTGTTTCAAATGTTAGCGCTGGTATATACACGGTGACCATCACCGATGCTCAAATTTGCACATTAACAAAAACAGTTAGTGTAAGTGAACCGAATGCACTTAATATTTCCATTTCCACAACGGCAGTGTCATGCTTTGGTGGAACGGATGGGAAGGTTCAGCTCTCTGCTTCCGGCGGTAGTCCAGCATACACATTTACATGGTCACCAGGAAACTTCACGACTACACTCGAAAATTCACTGACTGCAGGCAACTATACTATTTCAATAAATGACAGCAACAACTGCTCAGCAAGCGCCACCGCAAACATTTCACAGCCATCATTACTAAATGCAATCATCTCCACTACAAATGAATCTTGCAACTATTTGAATAACGGAAAAGCGAGTGCAATTGTAACTGGCGGAAATGGCTCAAACAGTTTTTTATGGGCCCCTGGCGCACAAACCACACCGCTCATCTCCAACTTATCATCAGGCGTCTATACTGTTTCAATAATTGACACAAAATCCTGCAGCGTTACGCAAACGCTAACAATTTCCGAACCGAATCCAATTAGCATTAGTTTTACAAATCAAGTGAATGTTTCTTGTTTTAGTGGATCCGACGCGCAAGTAACAGCCATTGTCTCGGGCGGAACTCCAGCGTATTCTTATTCGTGGTCGCCAAGCACAAACCTATTCGCAACAGCAACGGGCCTTAGCATTGGTACCCATAGTGTTTTTGTTACAGACATAAATAATTGTCAAAACACTAGCAGCGTGCAAATTACCCAACCATCACCACTCAGTATTGTCTCTAGCATTACAAATATTAATTGCAACGGCGGATCAAATGGCGCTGTTGCACTATCAACAAGCGGTGGTACGGCCCCGTATTTACACACGCTCATGCCTGGCAATGTCAGCGGTGCTAATTTTAGCAATTTAAGTCCTGGCAATTATACTGTTTACACAAGCGACGCCAACAATTGCAGCACATCAGGAACCGTTTCCATCACACAACCAATTAGTATTACAGCGGTAACTAATGCCACAAATTCTACCTGCTTGAGTAATAATGGCGCTGCAAGTGTTTCTGTTACTGCAGGTGGTGTACCTCCATTCACATATACCTGGTTACCTACTGGCGGCAATAACAGCAGTGCAACTGGATTGAGTCCTGGTTCCTATACGATTTTGATTGGCGACAATTCCGCATGTATTTCAACTCGAATTGTAAACATTAGCGACGTAAGCGGACCTCAAGTAAGCATAGCATCATACACTAACATACTTTGTCATAATGGAACAAATGGTGCTTTAACAGCTACATTCACAGGAGGTACAGGACCAAATTTCACCTATTCATGGTCACCAATAGGCGGCGTAGCTTTAAATGCCAACAACTTAAACACAGGATATTATTCTATAAAAGTAACCGATAATTTGGGCTGCGTGGGTGTTGCTACAAGCACGTTATTATCTGAACCGGCTGCTATTTACGCCACCATCTTCAGTGCATCAGTTTCCTGCAAAGGCGGAAATGATGGGGCCGCTAATGCCGCAATAACAGGCGGTACAGCGCCTTATACCAACACATGGATACCGGGAAATTCAACGAATGTAAGTGCAAGCAACTTGATTGCCGGCAACTATAGTTTTCAAGTAATGGACGCCAATAATTGCACTGCACTGTTTCCCTTTTCTATTGCTGAACCTGTAACAAATGTCAGTCTTTCGTTGACAGCATCCCAATGCAGTTGTTTTGGCTCTGCTAATGGTAATATCAACGCAAGTGCAAATGGCGGCACTAGTCCCTATAGCTTCAGTTTACTTTCAAGTACGTTAACTGGTCCTAATTTATCTGGCTTAATCGCTGGCGCTTACACAGTACAAGTGCGTGATCGAAATCTCTGCACCCAAACAAATACTATTGCAGTTTTTCAGCCGAATGCTCTAACAGTATCAACCACTGTTAAAAATTCAGATTGTTCAATTGCCAATGGAAGCGCCTCCATCACTGCCCTCGGTGGAACAAGTCCGTATAGCTTTCAATGGTTCCCTATTAATTCATCAAACTCCGTTACTAACAACCTCCTTTCTGGAACGTATACGATACTGGCTAGTGATGCCCTGGCTTGCAGCACCTCAACAACTATTGTAATAAATGATAATCCCGCACCTTCAGTCTCCATAAACCTTAGTCAAACAGTCACCTGCCCATCGGGCACAAACGGCGCTCTAAGTGCAGTTTGTATTGGTGGTTCTGGACCTTTCACTTATTTATGGTTACCAAGCGGGCAAAACACCGCCTCCATTTTTAATCTACCTGCAGGTACCAATACGCTTATTTTAGTTTCAGCAAACGCATGTACGGTCTCACTTGCAGCGCCAAACATACCACAACCCAGTCCATTATGGGCCAGTGTAAGTGCTTATTCAATCGCCTGCAATGCAACACTAAGTGGCTCGGCAAGCATCATCTCTGGCGGAGGTACATTGCCACATGCATACACCTGGTTACCAAGCGCTGCAACTACAAATACAGTCGGCGCAATGTCCGCAGGTAATTATACGGTTAGAATAACGGACAACAATAACTGTGTCCTGACGAATACATTTTTAATTTCACAACCCAGTACGGCTTTGTCAATTGTGCTTGCAACAAATTCAGTTTCCTGTTTTTCTGGAAGCAATGGTGCGATTTCAAGTACAGTCGTCGGAGGCACGCCTCCATATGCGTTCTCTTGGTCACCAAATACTTCTTTTGGAAGTTCATTATCTCATCTTACAATTGGTACGTATTCTCTGCAATGCAGTGACAGAAATGGCTGCATGAGCAGCACCGCAACATCTATCAGTCAGCCTTCCGCGGCTTTGTCACTCGCTACCACGATTGCAAGCATTACTTGTTTCAATAGTGCCAACGGAAGTGTAAGCGTTACTGCCAACGGTGGCACCTCGCCATATGCATACGTCTGGACAGGGAGTAGTTCCACCTCCTCTATCGCAACTAGTTTAACTATTGGTAATTTCCAAATTCAAGTGACGGATGCAAACGGGTGTCGCGCTAACACCTCTGTACTTATCACGCAACCTACTGCGCTTAGCGGCACTCTACAAGCACTAGCACCATCATGCGCTCAAAACAATGGTTCTTTATGTGCGATTGTAAGTGGTGGACAAGGCGCCTATTCCTATTCGTGGTCACCGATTGCTAGTAATTCATACAGTGTCGCAAACTTAAGCGCTGGTAACTATTCAGCTACAATAAGAGACCAAAATAACTGCGCCCTTGTGGTTAGTGCTATTCTGGTCAACCTGCCAGGCCCAAGTGCAAATTGGCAATCCATCAAGAATGTTTCATGTTTTTCTACCAGCACAGGATCATTATCAATCACTATTTCCTCTGGCACAGCACCTTATCAGGTTGGCTGGCTACCTTATGGAGGAACTTCAAACGCAGCTACAAATCTAGCCGCTGGTGTCTATTCTGTTATTGTTACTGATGCAAGAAATTGTACTGCTCAATTGACGCACACACTTTCTCAGCCAAGCGAACTGCAATTTAATACCACTGCAACCAAAAGTATTTCTTGCTATGGTACCGCAACTGGTGGGGCAACAGTGCTCGCTATAGGAGGCACGCCTGCTTACACCTACACGTGGTATCCTTCAGGTAATGGCACCCAATTAAGCAACACAAATGCTGGTGCTTATACAGTTGCCGTTAAAGATGCGCAAAACTGTAAAAAAACTATTTCATTTAGTCTCGCACAACCAGCGCCGCTCACTGCTAGTATCAGCCTGTTGGACCACCCACTGTGTTATGGTAGTTTAGGACAGGCGGCAGCAATCGTTTCAGGAGGGAATGCGCCGTATACATATACTTGGAATTCACAACCACTGCAATTTGCTGCTAACCTGCAATTGGTAAAGGCAGGTAATTACGTGCTCTCGATTCGCGATGCTAACCAATGTGCAACGACCATAGCTACTACCTTACTTCAACCGAATAAAGTGCAAACATTGGCTGTGCCAATTGACACAATTTGTAAAGGCAACTCAGCCACACTTATCGCACAAGCAAACGGAGGCACAGGACAATTTCATTATACTTGGGCGCCAGATGGATCAGTAAATAATGGCACATTCTCGCCCACACCGTCGAGTACAGCGCAATACACAGTAGTTGCATTTGATGCAAATGGTTGCGCAGGAAATGAATCCATCGCTCAAGTAAATGTTTTAGACCTTACTAAGTCAAATATTATTGTAAACGGAGAAACACCAATTTGCCCTGGTGCCAAATCTTTAATTGGAGCCATAAGCCACGGAAACATTGGCACACTTAACTACCATTGGAGTGACCAGCTGGGCAATAGTGCAGGTCCTTTTTTGGTGTCACCAAATGGTACTAAAACCTACTACCTCCAAATTGACAATCAATGTAATCAAATTGTAAAAGACAGCATTACCATTGAAATTAGTCAACTACCAATTCCTGATTTGTTTGCAGACACTTTGGGTGCTTGCGTTCCAGCACCTGTTCAATTTTTCGATCGATCACTTACGCGTGACATTAACGACCCAATAATTACTTGGGAATGGGACTTTGGTGATGGCGTTATTGCCGGCGAACAAAATCCATTGCACAAATATATGACACCTGGCACATTCACTACACAATTGCAAGTGACCACTGATCATGGCTGCAAAGCCAGTAAAACTGGAACGTTCAGCATCATTGTATACCCACTTCCAAAAGTAAGTTTCAGTGTAAACGCAAGTACTTTTCAACTACCGTATGAACCTCTTGTTTTCACCAATCTAAGCAAAGGCGCTAGAAAATATGAATGGTTTTTTAGTGATGGTGGTTCAAGTGTACTCGAACATCCAACTTATAGACCTCAATCCATTGGCAATTTAAGTATCACCCTTATCGGCACCTCCGACAATACGTGTCGTGATACTGCATTCGCTGTAGTGGGTACGTATGCCGATCTTATTTTTCCAACTGCATTCACACCAAACAAAGACCAATCAAGTAACGGGAGCTATGATATCACCAGCCTTTCAAACGATGTATTCTTTCCATACACCTCAGGCGTTACGGATTATTACATTCAAATTTTTGATCGTTGGGGTGAGCAAATTTTCGAAAGTCACGATATTAATATTGGTTGGGATGGCTATTACAAAGGGAAACTTTGTCAAGAAGGCGTCTACTACTATACTGCCAAGGTCAAACTATCTGATGGTAGAGAGTTTCATCATAAAGCAAATATCACTTTACTAAAATGACATGAAACACATCGCACGTCTATTATTCGCCTATGTATTTGTTTTGTCTTCAACTATCCTAAATGCACAAGACATGCATTTCTCTCAGTTCTATGCGTCTCCCGTGTTTCTGAATCCTGCCTTCACGGGGGCTGGAACCTGCGCTCGTGTGAGTCTAACGCATCGCACACAATGGACTGGCTTCACTAATCCCTATAAATCTTCGCTCCTCACATTTGATCATTACCTCAATAATTCGCATTTCGGAACAGGTTTTATTATTGCTGAAGAATATGCCGGTTCGGGGGCGTTAAAAACTACTTATATCCGGCCATCCATTGCATTTGCAGTACAACTTAAGAAACGTTTCAACTTAAGGTTCGGACTGCAGCCAGGCATCGGCATTCGCAGTGTCAATTTTAACGATCTACTTTTTGGCGACCAGATCTATCGTGGTGGCACTAATGTAACAAGCATAGAAAATCCCACGCAAAAGAAAACTTTTTTTGACTTAGCTACCGGCGCTTTGATATCAGGCACGCGATTCTGGGCTGGCCTTTCATTTACCCATTTAAATCGGCCAAACGAATCTCTTATGGGCAATTATTCTCAACATTTGCCCACGCTCATTTCACTTCATGGTGGCATTAAACTGGACTTAAATTCCGACGAAAAAGACGCGTTTAGAAAAAAGTACTTTACTCCTGTAGTACACTACCGTCTTCAAAATAAGTTCGATCAACTCGATATTGGATTTTATCTAACACGATATCTGTTTTCTGCAGGTGTCTGGTATCGTGGCATTCCAGGCTTACAAAGCATCAAAAAATCTTACATAAATCAGGATGCCCTTGTTTTTGTAGGAGGATTTCAACAAGAAAGGCTGAAATTTGGATACAGTTACGACATGACAATTTCAGATTTAAAATCAATAAGTCGCGGTGCACATGAAATCACACTTTCATTTCAAATTTGCAATCCAAAAAATAGAAAAACTCATTATGCTTTAATTTCCTGTCCTAAATTCTAATTATGAAAACTCTAAATCTTCCCTTTCGCCAGTTATTTAGCGCTGTAGTATTAGTGATGTTAACTTATTGCCTCACCGCATTTAAATCCACTGAACCTCAATGTGTATCCGACGCCCTTATGGAAGATTGCGCATCTGAACTTGAAGACTATATTTTTGTAAAAAATTTTGATGTGGTAACACAAAAAGCTGGCCAAAAAATAGACTATTCCTATGTACTAAGCAGAGGCGTTGAATATAGAATTGTAGTGTGCGAAAAAACAAATTCAGAAAGACGCATGATCGTTAATTTTTACGATCGAAACAGATCTTTAGTCGCTTCTAATTACCACAAACCAAGTAAAAAAATATTTCCAAACATCACATACAATTGCTCTGCAACGGGCGTATATTATATTGAAGCCTTCTACGAAGGAACGTCTGGTGGATGCGGTTTAAACATTATCGGATTTAAAAAATAAATCATGAAAGCCTTTTGTACTTTTTTTTTCATGGCTCTTTTAAGCCACTGCTCCCTAGCACAATCTATTGGAGGAAACACCTCTGGCGCTGCCTATTTTTGCGACACCTTAAATTCAGGATTTATCTCCTTAACTAATTATGATGGTAGCATAAAAAAATGGCAATCGTCAAACAACGGTAAAGATTGGAAAGACCTCATCAATATGACCTCCACGCAATACTATTGGCGCCTTAAAATAACTACGCAATTCAGAGCCATCGTTCAAAAAACCGGATTCGATAGTGATACTTCTTCGATCTGCACGATAACTATCTATGCTCATGGTAACACCGGAAAAATTGTCGGCGGTGGTCACTTCTGTTCAGACGCTGGCAGCGGAATCATCCAACTGATCAACTACAGTGGGCGTGTTTTAGGTTGGGAATCTCAATCCGACTCCTCTTCTACATGGCTCCAAATCCCTTCAACTAACACAACTTTGCCTTATGCGAACATCACACGCAATAAAAAATTCAGAGCCATTTTAAATACTTATTCTGCGTGCCCAAATGACACATCAGCCACCGCAAATTTTATAATTGATCAACAATCACAAGCAGGACAGCTGCTCGGAAGTGACACAATTTGTCCCGGAGGCGGTACTGTGATTTTAAACCTAGTCAATAATATCGGTTCCATAAAATCATGGCAAACAAGCAGCAATCACATTGACTGGAAACCTATTGACATACATGACACTAGCTACACAGTCAATCAATTAAAACAAACGACTTGGTTCAAAACCATTATTAAAAATGGTATCTGCCCAGAAGTTAATTCAAATACTGCCATTGCTGCTCTCTTTTCGTTTATACCGCCAAATGCAGGGCCAGATCTAACTATCACCCGTTTTGAATCGATTCAACTAAATGCCAATGGATCGGGTTCAGCTACTTGGACGCCTCAAAATGGAATTGACAACGCTAGCCAATTTTCAACACTCGCAGCACCATTAAACACACAACAATACGTTCTAAGCAGTAGCGATGAGCATAACTGCTCTGGTAGCGACACCCTTTTGATTCATGTTTTCATACCACTACCAACAGGCTTTTCACCCAACGGCGATGGTGTAAACGACTATTTTGAAATTGAGAAAATTGATCAGTTTCCAAAAAATTCACTTTCAGTCGTGAATCGATGGGGACAAACCATCTATCACAGGTCACCTTACCTTAATAATTGGAATGGCTGTTCGTCAAATGGATCAGCACTTCCAGACGATGTCTATTATTATGTTGTTGATTTTGGAGATGGTAGTCCCGCTATAAGCAATACTGTACTTTTAAAACGCTAGTCATGAAAAACCAATTTGCACTATTCATCTTACTTTTCAGTAATATGATTCAGGTTCTTTCACAACAAGATCCTTCCTATTCAATGTACATGTTTGATAAGATGCTTATCAATCCTGCATTTACTGGCAGTTCCAACTTTGCAGTCGCTACTCTAAAAAATCGAGAACAATTCACCGGCATTAAAAATAATCCGTCTACAAGTACATTTAATTTTCATTCCGCTTTGCAAAAATATCACATGGGTATTGGTATGAAATTTATCAAAGATCAAATTGGTCCCTTAAGCTCAATGCAATCAGCAATAGATTTAAGTTATCACCTCAATTTTGCGGGCGGAAAACTCTCGGCAGGATTCGAAGCGGCCTGTATTCAAAAAACCGTAAATTACCAAGATCTTGTCCTAAATGAACGCCAAGATCAAGCGCTGCCAATGACTCGCAGCAGTGCATTGAGAATGGATTGTTCGTTTGGATTATATTATCAAAAAAAACAATTCTACTTTGGCGTCGCCGACTACCATCCGATAACACTGCTTTCTGAAAATAATTTTGAAAGTCCAAACAGTCCTTCTCAAACCTATGTAACCTTAGTTATGGGTAATGTTTTTAGTTTGACTAAACTGCTGCATTTTGAACCAAGCATTTTAATTAAACAACAAGCAGCCTTTAAATCGCAATTTGACATCAACGCATTATTTATGTACAATGATCGTTTTGGAGTTGGTATGCAATACCGATCAAATTCTACTTATGTTGTGTGTATTAAAATTGGAATTTTAGAAAACTTAAGGTTAGCTTATTCCTATGATATGCCGTTACCTTCAGCAACGTGGAAGTCTGGCCCCTCTCACGAATTACTACTTTCATATGGTATTAAACTGACTCCGCCACCTTCTAAAAAAGAAATACATCCACGTTACTATTACTAACATGATACGCTGTCTATTTTATACACTCATTGTACTGTTATTGCTGCCTTACAAGAGCATCGCACAATCTAACGTTGATAAAGGGGATCGTTACTTCGATCAAAATATGTTTGCTGCTGCCATTAAATGTTATGAGCTAGACATCAAATCTCGGAACAAAAAAAATCAAGAACGAGCGCTTAAACGTTTAGCAGATTGTTATCGCATTACTGGCCAATTCGAATTAGCGGAAGATGTGTATAGAAAGATTATTAAAAAATATCGAAAAGACGCGACTAATTATTTGAACTATGGCCTTTCTTTGAAAAGCAGTGCTAAGTACGCTGAAGCAGCTCTGCAATTTCAAGAATACATCCGCATGAATCCAAACGACCCAATGGGTGATTTCTATCTAGCATCGTGTGATTCTGCACAAAAATGGTTAGATGAAACACTTGGACAGGAAGTAATGAATGTACTTTCTGTTAACACCGAAAAATCAGATTTTAGTCCTGTACTTTTGCCTAACAGAAAATTAATGTTTTGTTCCTCACGAAGCGGCAGTAAACAAGCGTTCATTAGTTTAGATGGCGGCAACGAGCAGTCACGTTTAGATCTCTACACAGTAGATTTAGATGAGTTAAAAACACACCTAAATAGCAAATCGCCACTCATTAACCTACGTGCATTCAACACACCGTCTCATGAAGGCCCTGCCTGCATTTCCCCAGATGGAAAAGAACTCTATTTTACCAAAACAGTAAAGGGACATAAAAACAAAGAACAAAATAGTATCTTGAGTACTTTGCAAGTGTTTGTATCGTTTATTGACAAAGATGGCAATTGGTCAGACCCAAAAAGTGCTTTCGACTTTAATAGTGACCAATATTCAGTGGCACATCCTGCCATAGCGCCAGACGGAAAAACAATCTTTTTCATGTCGGATAAGCCTGGCGGGAAAGGAAAAACTGACATCTATTATGCGCGTCGCACCGCCACAGGAAGTTGGGGGGCAGCCATTAACGCAGGAGATTACGTTAACACCTTCGGATTCGAGCTGTTTCCATATGTCAGTAGTGACAACGAATTATACTTTTCCTCAAATGTTCACCCAGGTATGGGACAATTAGATATTTTCAAATCAGTGCTATTTAGGGGGAAGTGGCAACGACCTCTTAACCTCCGTCCACCCATCAATTCTATTGGAAATGATCTTGGTATCTGCATAGATGCAACAACGGGGTATGGATTTTTTAGCAGTGACCGATTTAATGGTAAAGGAGCAGAAGACGTGTATGCTTTTGCAATTGATAGACCATTAACTATTGAATTTCATCAAGACACATTGTTAGTCCGAAATCTCCACATTTTTGATGCGATCACTTATTTTCTCGCGGATGAATCGGAGGCAACACCAATAGAACTAAGACTGCTAGCAGGTAATTACTTTGCAGTGCTTCAAGCTAATAAAAATTATCAGCTAAGTGCAAAAAAACACGGTCTAAAAATAGCTGAACTCAATTTTCGTTACAAAGTAATGCATCAGCCACAAGACTTCGAACTAACCGTTTCGTGCCAAAAGAATCCCATTGTACTTTCAGGTTATTACTGCTTAAACCCAAACACTAACAACTTAAACAAATCGCCGACCGTTGGCGTCAAACGCAAAGAAGAATCATTAAGTGAATCTGTTAACAAAGAGGGTGTATTTCAGTATAGCATGCAGATTGAGCCAAAACAAACCAAGACCATATACTCTGCAGATCCTCTTAAATGTTGCCATTAACTGGGCTGGGTCAGAATAGTTGGTCTTTTTACTAGTGAAAACCCTTACTTTTTGAAATCACACTAGCAAATTTGAGGCATTCTAAGAATCTGAACTTACTTTTGATCTCATGCCAATAGGCTTTAAATAAAACAAATTAAAACATGAGAATCGCTAACCAACTAACACCAGCAAAGAGTCCGAGCACTGCTCCCGCCACCCCGCGCATTCTCATGCAATACTATTCTGACTATAACAAAAAATTAAAAATAGAGCTGGCCTACGAACACCCACTAGAAATGCTACAAATGCAGGGATTTTATGTGTGTTTGGGATTAGGCCCGAATATGATGCAAGAGATTTGGTGAGCTAATTTCACCTAAAGACCGTTCTTTCCAAAATAAAGGCGGAGTACCGAAAAACCGTTGCAGATGGCGAAACATCCACTGTATAATGGCAGACCGAACACTCACGCCGACTAAGTAACAAGCGTCATACCGAGCAGACGTCTTGTTTTAATCCATCCAAGCGCAATCGTCTCTTGGATGGATTTTTTTTAAACTTTTTTTGATGAAATTTTACTAGTACAAGCGCCATGTTTTTTACCATTGAATCTCTTCCGAAAGTAGGCCGCGCTTTAGCAGCAACAAGTCGATTCGTTAAACTTCGCATGAATGTTTGTCTGAATGTTGTTTTGTTTAATCATTTGTCATCAATTTTAAACTGTTGAACAACATCCGCTAAAATATTCGACAAATTATAGTTTCAGGCGCGAGTGATTTTGTTTTGTGAATTATCGTCGTAACTAAAGAATGGAGAGTGTACTAGCCAATCTAATAGTTGATAATTGCAAGAACGTGGGGCTATGCTTGCCGAGTGCGACGAAAAAATCTCTCCATGCTCAAAATAGATGATAGAGTATTTGTTGCCGTTTACTATCTTCGCCCGCTAAAATCTATGTCAAAATTCGACATACTCACTTGGCTCAATTGTGCGCTAAAACAAGTGCAAAAACACTTTAATATGGCTTCTTACGACTAATCGTGGTGCTTTCAATATTCGAATAGATCAAAGCACGAAATACATATAATTCAGTCGTATCTCAATTTAAGGAAATAATTAAAGTCAAAGTCATCGCATCTCATGTCCTCAAAATCTTTTCCTAAAATTTAAATGAATAACAGTAGTTTAAAAAATACAATGCTAACACCCGAAAGTCTCAAGGCCATTTTTCAAGGCCTGCCAAATCCCACCTTTATTTGGCAGGCTCAAAAAGATGATTTTATTTTGATTGATTTCAATCAGGCTGCTGTCACATTTTCGGGAAACGATCTCTCACAACTATTGGGTTCAAAAGCAAATGAATTATATAAAGATGAACCAAACATCCGAACCCATTTTAATACGTGTTTCCAAAGCCAAAGAAATTTTGCGATTGAAATGAACTATAAAACTAGAACATCTGGTCAACTGAGAACTGTAACAGTAAATTACTCCTACATAGCTCCAGATCTTGTTCTTGTTCAAGCTGAAGAAATTACGCAAAGAAAAAAAAACGAAACAGAACTCACTGAGCATAACAGACAGCTTGCCTCATTTATTGAAAACAGTCCTGCTGCAATTGCCATGCTCGATAAAGAACTAAGGTACATCGCAGTGAGTAATAAATGGATTTCTGATTATGGACTCCAAAATCAAGAATTGACTGGCAGAAGCCACTATGAAATTTTTCCTGAAATCGGCCAAGACTGGAAAGACGTTCACCAAAGGTGCTTACATGGTGCCCATGAAAAAAGAGAAGAAGATTCTTTTACACGACTCGACGGCCAAACCAATTGGATGCGATGGGAAGTAAAACCTTGGCGTGACGGATACGGCGAAATAGGCGGAATAATCATGTTCACCGAAGAAATCACAGAAAGAAAAAAAGCCCAAGAGGATCTGAAAAAACTAAATAATGAAAATGAAAAACGAGTAAACGAATTAAAGTGTTTATACCTTATTTCTGAAATAAGCCGAAAACATGAATATTCAGCTGACAGCATTTTAAATTTCTGCGTAGAATCGATACCAAATGCTTATCAATATCCGGAAATTACGTGTGCTAGAATTACATTCAAAAATAAAACCTATACATCCAAACAATTCTCAGAAACGTCATGGGTTCAATCTACGCCCATTTATCTTAATCAGTCTGAACTCGGAAAAATTGAAGTATTTTATGCAGCCGATAAACCAAAAGCCTTTGAAGGTCCTTTTTTAAGAGAAGAACGCCTTTTAATTAATTCTATTGCCGACATACTCGGCAATAGCACAGATGTTAGAGAAACTGAGCTAAATCTAAATGCATCGGAAGAAAAATACCGCTATCTCTTCAATCACAATCCTGCACTTATTATAATTTGGGATTTAGAAAATTTGAGGGTGTGCGAAGTCAATCAGCAAGTGATAGATACTTACGGATACACTGAAGATGAATTCAAAAAAATGTCGGTTTTAGATTATCGTCCTGAAGAAGATCATCATAAAATCAAAATGTTCGCCGAAAAAATGTTGGTAAGTGAAGAGCCAATGGACCGAAATATTTGGACCCATCTAAAAAAGAACGGTGAAAAAATGATCATGGAAATTTCTTCTCACAAGATAGATTACCAGAACAAAAGAGCCATTTTATCGCTTGGCCGCGACATCACCGATCGACTTAATGCAGAGTATGAACTTAGAAAAAGTGAAAATCTATTTCACTCTCTTATCGACCAAGCCGCCGATGCCATATTTATGATCGACGAAAATGGCTCGGTGTTTAATGTAAATCAGGCAGCCACTGAAATTTTACAGTATTCCCGCAACGAATTGCTGTCAAAGAATGTAAACGCACTAAACTTAGAAGAAACTCAACCATTTGTGCCCAGTCTTTGGAATAAAACACAAGCCACCACCCTACTGAAAGATGAACGTCAATTAGTCCGAAAAGATGGCTCGCTGGTTCACGTAGAAATCAACAGACGGATGTTGACCGGCGGATCTGGAGCCATTGCCATTGTGCGTGACATTACAAACCGAAAACAAGCTGAAATTGAACTTATAAAGGAAAAAGAAAAAGCAGAGGAAAATGAGTTTAGATTAGAACTCGCGGCAGAAGCTGCACAACTTGGCATTTGGGAATGGAACATAAAACAGAACTTTTTTATATGGGATAAGCGTATGTTCAAAGAATTTGACTTACCAAGTAGGGGGTCATCTGCTGGATTTGACGCTTGGATTAATCATATCCATCCATATGACAGAGAAAATGTTATCGAACACATCAAAGCTGTATTAAAGGGAAAATCCACCTTCGATGTCACCTATCGCATTGTAAAAACTGATAACTCCATCTCACACATTAAAGCAGATGGATTGTTGTTGAAGGATGAAAATGGTGAACCTCAACGCATGATTGGCGTAAATAGAGATGTTACAGAACAAATTTTAGCAAGTGAAAAATTAGAATCCAGCAGAATACATCTCATCAAAATTTTGCAAAATTCTCCAATTGCAAGTGCTCTCGGTAACCTTGAGTTTAAAATTACTTTTTTCAATTATCAATTTACGAAACTCTTTGGTTATACCATTGATGACATCCCACACATAGACGAATGGTGGCTACTCGCCTATCCTGAAGAATCCTATCGAGAGAAAGTAAAAAACGAATGGTTTGAGAGAATTCGTGATGCGGAAATGACACACACCCAATTCCTGCCAATGCAAGCAAAAGTTCGGTGTAAAGACGGATCATACCGGTTTGTTGAGTTTCATTACGCTGCCATGGAAGAAGAATTCTTAGTTAACTTCAATGACATCACGGCCCGCATTGAATCTGAAGAACATCTCAGACAAAGTGAAGAAAAACACAGAGCGCTCATTGAGAATATTAGTGATGGCATTGTACTTTTAGATGATGCCAAAAACTTCATTTATCAAAGCCCTTCAGTCAGCAGAATTATTGGTTTTTCACTTCCTGAATTAAAAAATAAAACTGCATTAGTCTACATTCATCCAGAAGACCAGACTCTCTTTCAACTACAATTTGAGCAGGCTAAAAATAATACAGGAACTCCTACAAACGGACAGTACCGAACTCGGCACAAATTAGGCCATTATATTTGGGTAGACATTACAATTATCAATCTATTAGACCTCCCTAGTGTTAAAGCATATATCGTTATTTATCGTGATGTTACAGAACGTAAAAAATTTGAAGAACAATTAGCTTTGTCTGATTTAATTGTAAACTCTACAGATGATGCAATTATTAGTAGAAATACATCCGGTTTGATTACAAGTTGGAACCATGGTGCCGAAAAAGTATTCGGTTACAGAGCTAATGAAGCTATTGGCCAGCCCATCTCTTTTCTTTTGCCATCTGAGTTAAAAGATGAAGAGAAAATGATCTTGAAGAAAATCAATACTGGTGAATCAATTGATCATTATGAAACCAAGCGTTTAAAAAAGAATGGCAACATAATCGATGTTTCTCTAACTATTTCGCCAATTATGTCTGAAGCCGGTATCGTTATGGGAGCATCAAAAATTATGCGCGATATTACGTCGCAAAAACAACTTGAAATCGAGAAAGTAAAGATCATGAATGATCTACTACAGCGAAACAGAGATCTAGAACAATTTGCTTACATTATTTCGCACAATCTCAGGGCACCTGTAGCAAACATTATGGGGATTAACGCCCTTATGCAAAGCACCGAATTCAATTCAGATCAAAAAGCGCAACTAAATTCAGGACTAAATAAATCAGTTCACGCCTTGGATGTAATCATCAAAGACTTAAACCATATTTTACAAACCAAAAGAGAAATAAATGAACAAAAAATGACCGTCAATTTCTCTGATCTTGTTAATGACATAAAAGCAAGCATCTCCAACTTGATTAAATCTGAGCAAGTAACGTTTAAAATCGATTTTTCTGCTGTCAATGAAATGTTAACTATTAAGAGTTATCTATTTAGTATCTTCTATAATCTCATTACAAATAGTATCAAATATCGAAAACCAGATGTTAGCCCAATAATCGAGATCAAAAGCATTGAGAGACCTAATGGCTTCGAAATTCTATTTATAGACAATGGACTTGGCATCAATATCGAAAAAAACAAAGAACAGCTTTTTGGATTGTACAAACGCTTTCATTTTCATATCGAAGGAAAAGGAATGGGCCTGTATATGGTAAAAACACAAGTGGAGTCGCTTGGAGGAAAAATCTCTATTCAAAGTGCCTTGAACAATGGATCAGAATTTAAAATTGAGTTCTTTAATCAATAACATCATTTTGGCCTATGTACGCAATTGCCCGCTTTATACTTGTAGATGACGATCCTATCAGTAATATGCTAAATGAATACGTCATCAAAAAAAATACCCCAAACTCAAGCATCGTTTCCTTTACCGAACCACAAGAAGGTATCGACTTTGTGTTATCTGCTAGCGAGAGTAGTGACAACCGAAAAACAGTTCTTTTTCTCGACGTAAATATGCCAAATATTTCTGGTTGGGAATTTATCTCAGAAATAGAAGATGCCAATTTGATTAACAAGGCTCAACTGATCATTTATTTACTTTCATCGTCAGTCAATCCTGTAGATATTGAAAAAGCTAAACTCCACCCTCTCATTAAAGACTTTATTGAAAAACCATTATCAGAATCCTATTTATCAAAAATTATTGCTGACTGATTACCACAACTAAATTTCCAACAAATAGCCAATTTCCATTTTTTCGGAATACAATAGGTTCGGAACCTGCGATTGTAATGCCTTTGGTTTTGGCGAAATTCCCGCCATTTCTTCACTTTACCACACATTAGCGCCAATTTCGGCAAAAAAAAGAAGCTGCCCATTTGGTACAGCTTCGATCCTGTTTGTGTGAGAACGCTATATAATTAGTTGACTAATTTTCTAAAATTAAAGTTACGGACTTAGTTTAACAGTTTGCAGATATCTTGACAAGCGAGCAGAAGCAGTTTACAACTGAACACCCCCAGCCCCTTTTAGTTCAATTAATCCAACAATTTAACAATAATGAATTCTGTTCTACGGTTTTCTTGGTGCTCTGTATCTGAACACGTTGATTTTACGGGACCTTCACAAGCACAACCGTTTTTCAATTTAGACTCACCGTATCCTTTACCATATATGCGGGTTGCCGCAATTCCTTTGCTTACAACATAAGCAGCACTCGCTTTAGCACGTTTATCAGACAAGTTCATGTTATAGGCCTTAGGTGCACGGCAATCGGTATGTGAACCCAATTCAATCACCATGCCTGGATAGTCCGTCATTGCCTTCACAATCTTATCCAATTCGATGGCTGCATCTGGACGGATATTAAACTTGTTTACGTCAAAATAGATCGGATTGATGTTCACTAATTTTCCAATATCAGCACCAACTTCAATTTTGCCTAAACTTATATCCAAATTCTCATGAACTTTTACAACGCCTGGTTTTTCAAGCAGTTTTTTGAAATCAACAGTTTTTGAAATATAGCCTGGTTTGCTGATTTCAATGCGATAGTTCAACATATCGCCTGTTTTCTTGTCGGCCAATGCCTTCATATATTCTCCATTAGCAGGCGTCACATAATCTACCACATTACCCTTGTCGTCGCGAATTGCCAATTTTACTCCCTCAAGTGGTTCATGCGTTTTATTATCAGTCACTAAAGCTAGTAATGCATAGCCTGGATCTTTCTCGAGTACCACATCTGAGATCACCACTGGGTCTGTTCCCACAGTTGAAGCGGTGTTCTTGCCGTCAAAATACTTTTCTTTTGATCCTTTTAATGAATACTCTTGACCATCTTCAGCTGCAAATGTATAAGCTCCGTCTGTGCCAGTAACAACCGATTGTACCACTTCTCCTCTTGCATTCATCAAATTCACCCAGGTGCTAGCAACTGGCTGTCCTTCTTTGTCTAATGCTGTGCCTTTGATTTGTTTTCCAAATACAAATGGTTTCGTCAAATCAAAGGCATAAATATCGTCGTTACCCTTTCCTGTCTCTCTATTCGAACTGAAAAAACCTTTGGTTTGATCTGAATTCAATGCCAATGAAAAATCATCCTTCGAACTGTTTACCGGTGACCCAAGATTTTCGGCTTTTGAAACACTACCATCTCTTAACGGCGTTACAAATAAATCTAAACCACCTAATCCTGGAAGTCCATCTGATGAGAAAAACAACATACCGTTTTCATGCAAAAACGGAAACACCTCATTGCCTTCTGTGTTTATTTTATCTCCAAGATTTTCTGGTTTTGACCAAGTGCCATCCGCCGCTTTTGTCGAACGATACAGATCCACGCCTCCAAAACCGCCTGGCATATCTGATGCAAAATACAAAACATCGCCCGCAGCATTTAATGCAGGATGTCCTACTGAATATTCTTTATTATTAAATGCAAACGCAGTCGGGCTCGACCATTTACCATCTTTTAAATTCGATTCGTATAACTCCAATTTTGTAATACCGTCGCTACTTGTAGCTTGGTAATTATTGCGTGTATAAAACACTGCCGTCGCGTCTTTGTTATAACTCACCGGACCTTCGTGGTATTTTTTATTGATGGCTTGTGTGCGTTTAATATTCTTCAATTCAGAACTAGCTGAATCTGCGTCAGCTTCAAACACATCTAAGAATGATAAATTATTACCATTCCATTTTCTCATAGAAGGTCCAATGTCTGAGCGAGATGATGTAAACACTACTTTTTTTCCAAAATACGTAGCTCCAAATTCTTGCTCAGGAGAGTTCATTTCAAGATGTTTGATCTTGAATTGCCCTTTATCCTTCAACAATTCCAACAGGTAATTTTTATTTTGTTGAAACATTTGTACACGACGGTCGTCTTGTTTCAGAGCCGAATAGGCATTCATTTGCTCCATCGACTCCGGATATTTTCCATTCATGCTCAGCACTTTTGCATATGCCAAAACATCATCCGGAGTTTTATCTGCAGCAGCTACTACAAGTCCGTATTGCTCTTCACATTTAGCGTAGTCTTCCATCATCCGGTAGCTTTCTGCTAACTCGCGATGCGCTTGCGTATTCAAGTCCTTCTTATCTTCCAATCTCTCTACCACACGTGAGTAACTGTAGTGATTGTATAATTTATCTGCCTTTTTTAAGGAGTTCTGCGATTGCAAAACAAAAGGTACAAATAATAATAGTTTAGCTATAAACTTCATGTTCATGTGTATTAAAAATAACGAGGTGATTTAATTTTGGCAGCACTAAATGATACCAAGTCAAAACGAAGCATAATTTCGTGACTACCTGCATTATACTTTCCCGTGGTGTTAGCAGTACTCCAATCAAATGAATAACCCGCTGTAAGCGCGTCGGTAATTGCATACCCCAACAAGATGCCAAACGCATCGCCTGTGCGGTACATAGCACCTGCGGTAAATTTATCAGCGAATAAGAAGTTAGCGGTAAAATCGCCTTCAAGCGGAGAAGCTGCTGTTGCTTTCAAAAAACAGGTCGGTTTAAATTTGATCGTCTGATTTACTTTAAACACCGCTCCCATAATAAAATAATAGTGACGTTGTTCTACCGAAGCTGCACCTAAACCGGAACCCAATTTGTTTTGCATCAACTTAGGAGTTGAAAGTCCAGCATAAAAACGCTCGCGGTGATAATAAATACCAAAACCAGCATTCGGCACCGTACTCTTGTAACTTTGAGCAAAGGCAACATCCGGACGACCATCTTCTAATTTCAAATTTGACACTGAATTGCTGTAAAAGTTAACTAGACCTTTGATACCAAAACCTAATTTACTCTTACTATTCAATTTAATTTGATACGACAAATCGGCTGCAATGAACGTGCTTTTTGTTGGCCCGATCTTATCATTCATCACACTTAAGCCTGCCCCTATTTTATCTTTGTAAATAGGTGAGTGAATGGTAAATGTTTGATCCAATGGCGCACCATCAAAACCTACCCATTGCGAACGGTGAATTGCTGTAGCCGTTAACGCGTCTCTGGTACCAGCATAAGCAGGATTTAACCATAACGTGTTGTACATATAATGTGTGAACATTGCCTCTTGTTGGCCTTTCATTAAAAAAGCACAGAACACGAGTATTACAATCTTTGTTGTTTTCATCTTTCTTTTAGTTCAAATTATTTTACACTACGATTGAGATACACATAACCTTTCAGTGCCTTGCGGCCATTTCCTGGTTCAATTATATAGAAGTAAGTTCCTTCTGGTAATTCATTGCCACCAAAGCTCACACCTTGATTTGATGTTCCATCCCATGAATTATCGTATTGTTTTTTACGATACACCACGTTACCCCAACGGTTAATGATGCTGACTTCATTTTCTGGATAATCTTGCAATCCTCTTACCACAAAGAGATCATTTACACCGTCATTGTTTGGTGAGAAACCATCTGGTACAAATAAGTCGGTAACTGGAGCAAACACAGTAGGTACGCTTTCAGTCGGATTGCCATCGCCATTTGGATCAGCATTCGTTCCATCCGTTGAAACATCCTCACCTACAAAGCCTCCAATTGGTAAACTGTTAGCCGTTACTTTCGCCGTATTTGTAAATGTTGCAGTACCTGTAATACAATAGTTTACTTTTAATAGTACTGTATCACTAGCGCCACCTTGCAAGCTGCTTGTGCTCGCCACTAAGTTGGTCTGAGTGCCGACACCAGTAAACAAATTATTTGGCTGCAATAATCCCATTACGCAGGTTGGTGTACCAACTACGCTGTAAGATGATGCTGAAGCAAATGCTTGATCTAATTGCTCACGCAATGTAATTTGATATGCTGGTTGCGTACCGTAATTCTTAACAGTAAATCTAAACACTACATCGTAACAACCTGCTCCTTGCGAAACACTTGTGCCAGCCAATTTAGCCACACCCACTTTCGGAATGTTATAAGTAAATGTACTAGCGCCAGTATTGTTGTTACTGTTGCCATCGTTATCAGGATCCGGATTTAATCCATCTACTGATTCGTCACTCACATTGGTACCTGAACCAACTGCTGTTACGGTAGCACTGTTATTGAAAGATGCACTTCCTGAACCAGGCATAACACGAACACTCAGACTAATCGTATCTGATTTGCCTACTGCTAATGAACTTGTTAAAGGCACTGTCAATAATTTATTGGCAGCCCCATTAAATCCTGTTTCCATTGTTAATTGTGTGGTTCCGCTGATTACTGAAGGTGTCCCATTAACCGTGTATGATGCTGGTGACGGATAAGCAGCGCCTAAATCATCACTCACACTTACATTCGTCAATGGTTGATTACCCATGTTTTTCACGGTAATTTTATAGTTAATCGTTGCAGTTCCATCCGTATTATAAGTAACACTTCCAATCGATTTTGCTAAGCCAATTTTTGCAATTGCGCCTACATTAATTACTAAAGTAGCAGTGCTGCACTGTAAATTCACTGTGCCTTGTAATTGGCAAATAGTGTAAGTACTCACCACTGTGCCAGTAAAGCCTGTTGCTGGTGTAAAGGTATACTGACCAGTGTTTGGATTCACGGTTAAAGTACCAGTACCACTCGGCAATGGTGAGGTGCTAATCGTGTATGTACCATTTGGAACAATACCGATATCGTTTGTTGTCAAGCTACCAGATACCGGTGTGTTGATAGCTGTATTAGTCACATCTGTAACAGCTTGTAATATTGGATACACTGTAATCGTCAACACTGCTGTTGAACAGGTCACTGGTGCCCCATTACACAATACATAAGTGGCCGTTGTAACACCTGTAAAACTAGGTGCTGGTGTAAACGTATATTGTCCTGTTACTGGATTTACCGTCACAGTTCCTCCCGTTGGTTGTGTTACAATACTGTAAGTTCCACCTGTAACTCCTCCATCGTTAGTGGCTAATGAACCGCTTACCGGACTTCCAGAAACCGTTACTGTAGTGTCGTTCACAGGCGCTGGATTAGGGAACACATTAATCACGATTGTATTAGTACTGCATACTTGTGGATTTACACTTGTATTACATACCGTATATGTTGTGCTAGTGGTTCCAGTAAAGTTTGGATTAGGAATAAATGTATACTGACCTGTAGCAGGATTTAACACCAATGTGCCAGTTGTACTTGGCAATGGAGAAGCTGACACAGTATAGTTACCACCTGGTACAATACCGCCATCATTTCCTAATAAACTGCCTGTTGTAGTGCTACCCGGACTGGTGTTAACTACGTCTGGATTTGCAACTAAGGTTGGGAATACAGTGACAGTGATCACAGCCGTAGAACACGTTACCGGAGCCCCATTACATAAGTTATAGGTAGCCGTAGCAACACCTGTAAATGTAGAAGTCGGAGTAAATGTATATTGTCCTGTACTTGGATTCATTGTAAATGTTCCACCTGCACTTTGAGCAATAATACTGAACGTGCCACCTGTTGTGCCCGCATCATTTGTTGCAGCGTCTGCCACCACTGGAGTACCTTGAACGGTAGTGGTTGCATCGTTAACTGGTGCTGGATTAGGGAACACATTCAATACAATTGTTGATGTACTGCAAATTTGCGGATTGACACTAGTATTACAGATTGTGTAAGTAGTTTGTGTTGTTCCTGTAAATGAACCTGAAGGTGTAAAGGTATATTGACCAGTTGTAGGGTTAACCACAATGGTTCCTGTTGAAGGCGACAATTGAGTTACACTCACCGTATAATTTGCCGCCAATGTACCTGTCAACAATACGCCCGCATCATTGGTTGTTAGGGTGCCAGTTGCAGAAGTAGTTGGTGTGGTATTAATCACATCAGGTACTGCTACTAAATTCGGATATACACTAAACGTAATTGTTGTAGTTGAACATGGCGGAGATGCCAAATTACACAAGGTATAAGTTGCAGAAGTAGTTCCAGTAAATCCACTGGCAGGTGTAAATGTGTAGGCACCCGTTGATGAATTCATGGTTAAGGTACCCGTTCCTGGCAATGGTTGCGAATTGGTAAATGCTGGACCAAATATACTCAAGGCCCCACCGTCATTACCAGCAACAGTGCCGCTCACAGGTGTATTAATCACCGTGGTATTATTATCTGGTAATGCAGAAGGCGTTGGACTTACTACCACTAAAATGGAAGCAGTACTGCACACTTGCGGATTCACCGCAGTATTACATACTGTATACGTGGTAGACGTTGTACCGGTAAAACTAGCTGCTGGAACAAAGGTATACTGACCCGTTGCAGGGTTTAAAGAAACAACCCCAACAGTTGGATTTAATGCTGTCGCAGTGAAGTTATACGTAGCAGTTAATGTACCACTCGTTAAAACACCTGCATCGTTGGTAGCTAAATTGCCCGTCACCGTGCTATTCGGTGCTGCAATCATTGAATCAGAATTCGCAGCAAGTGCAGGATAAACAGTTAAGGTGAGCACTGCATTTGAACAGTTTGTACCTGCTCCATTACACATTTGGTAAGTGGCAGTCGTTACACCTGTAAAACTAGTTGCTGGTGTGAATGTATACTGACCCGTAGAAGGGTTCACTGCAACAGTGCCGTTTGCTGGTTGTGTAACAATGCTATAAACCGCCGAAGCTGTTCCTGTATCGTTAGTGGCTAAACTACCACTCACAGGTGTATTGACAATCGTTTTTCCAATGTCATTTACTGGACCCGGAACTGGATACACTCGAATGATAATAGTGGTATTACTGCACTGAGCCGCTATTACAGAGGTATTACAAACGGTGTATGTGGTTTGAACAGACCCTACAAAAGCAGGATTCGGAACAAATGTATACTGACCAGTTGTTGGATTAAGTTGAATGGTACCTGTTGAAGGCGCTGGTTGAGTCACCGTAACTGTATAGTTGGCGGTTAATGTTGGACTGATTCCAGCATCATTCGCTAACAATGTGCCAGTTGTGCTAACAGATGGCGTTGTAGAAATAATGTCTTGGTTCGCCACTAACAAAGGATAAACAGTTACGCTGATGACTGCTGTAGAACATGAACTCAAGGCATTACAAACTTGATAAGTCGCCGTTGCAACGCCAGTAAATGTACTTGTTGGAGTGAAGGTAT
>JAULBW010063078.1:0-173146 GCA_032358265.1 Vaucheria bursata
TGTCTTCTTTGGGTTTCTGGTGATGTTTATTATTGGTTATATGCATAGTCTTTAATATATTGATTCCTAACACTTAATCCAAATTCTGGTGAACATCAAAATCAGCGTCTTTTTAATCAGCACTGCTCAATCATTAAGTTGTTTTGCTTACTGATACTGAAAATTCCTTGAAGGGGCCAATACAGCGACACTTATTTTTCTAAATAAGTAGAAATGTTCCTTACAAATTCCAAAGGTACACATGTTTTTCTATTAGGATTTGATTCTGTTATTGCGGTTATTCTGCTATCTTGACATTTGCTTACATTTGTTTTTGACTAAACTCAATTTGTATGAATATAGCTAAGTATTTGAGTGTGTTGCTAAGATTTGTTCTTGGCAACACATGCAACATATCTAATATACTTTTGTGTGTGTATCTTCTATGTTGTGTTTTCTGGTCAACTGGTGTTTTTGATTTACATACGCTTTAGCAATTGGTGAAATCTAACATCATGAACTGTGTTGCAATCAACAGTAAAAGTAGTTGAAAGAAGAAGGCAGTAAGGTACATGGTCTATCAAAGCTGTCAGGAACATTGTTCCAATGCATGTTGGGTTGGAGAACATTCAAGTTTGCTTTAGTTGTCAAACAGCTTAAATTGTTGAAGTACCCAACATTGATGTCTAAATGCAACAAAATTTCATGTAGTGACTGTTAGGAATTAACTCGTTAACAGTTAAATTTGTGTTATAGCTGTGGAATTCTGTTTTATGGCAAGTCATTGTTTTACATATTGGAATTCTGAGTTTATGGCAAGTCATTGCTGGATTTTGATGATGGGCTAAGTTTGGAATTTGTGTGTTGCTGTGAAGTATGTTACATTTCCAACAACACAATTTATGTTTGTGTAAATATACTCTCTGTATTTAGTTTGAGTCTTATTTGCAACACATTCAAAACAGTTTGCTGGAAGTAATGTTGCTGGTAGTTCAGCACTTTTTGGTTTTGGCATTCCTGCTTCTGTTCCAAAAATCTAGCATCTGTTCTGTTTGGTTTTATTTTCTTCTGTGACTTTTCCATCTGACTTGAGTTCCTTACTTTGCCTTTTATCTGTTTGGCATCCTGCTTCCTTGTTCTGTTTCGTTTGCTCCTTGTGTCCTTGATTTGATCTTTAGACTTGACTCCTTTGATTTGTTTGCTTCTGAAAACGTTTTCTAAGTAGGAAAGGTTCACTAAAGTTTCTAGTAATTTAAGGCTTTCAGACTTTTTTACCTCTAACCGTAGCAGCAACAAGCCTCTGTGCCTTAGCCACAAAAGTCCAAAAGGGGTTATTAGAGGGAGGTGAGTAGAGATAACCCTGATTTAGCACCTTGCATCAAACAGAAAACGTAGTCTGAAACAAATTTTATCGATTGAGTTTTTTGTTTAGAGTCTTAAGTCATGGCGCATAATCCTACTGATGAACAGCTAAATAGTTTAATTGAGCAGTTACAACAAGCAAATAAAGCAATTGCACAACTCCATCAGGAGCAAGTTGATGTTGAACAAGAGTTGAGAGTAGCTTGTGAGATTTCTAACTATCAATGTGTAGTGCCACAAAATGCTGTCCAGAGAGAACCTAAAGTTGATACTCCGGCACAATTCTTTGCAGATAGGGACCAAACTGAAACTTTTCTTGCCCAACTAGAAATATACTTTGAACTTCGAGCTTCTTGCTTTCCTGATGACCAATCTAAGATGCTATTTGCAATCAGTTACATGAAGGGTATGGCATTCAACTGGGCTCTTCCATATTTTTATGCCAATCATGTGCTATGAATGTACCAGACAAGAAGAGCACAAAGGCTATACAAGCATGGTAACATTATACAATCATAATTTGTGTTGCTGAGAGTGAATAAGAAACATACTCAGCAACACAACAAACAAAGTCTTGATGCCAATCCATCTGGAAAGTCACAAAATGATGCTGCTAAAATGGAATAACTCTTAAAAGAGTAATTCCCTTAAGAACTAATTGTTGTAAGCAAATTATTTCCTAACATCATGCCATTTTGTTCAATTATGAACAATTCATCGAAAATTTCAAGATCACTTTTGGCAAAGTTAATAGACCTCAACAAGCAGCAAGAGAGCTATTGGAACTTAAGCAAGGTCAACGTTCTGTAGTATCATATATTGCGGATTTTCAGCGCTTGAATTTAGAATTAAACTGGTCCAACACTGCCCCATTGACAGACGTGTTTGACGAAGGCCTTAGTAAGAAAATAAAGCAGTCCCTTTGTAACTATGAGCAACCCATGTTTCTGATTGAATTTTTTAAGTTAGTCTCTCGAATTGACAACAGATGCTTGGAGTTTTGTCAGGAGTTCTCAAACTCATCTTGTACCTGTGCGAGACCTGCACCTGTCATTAATAATGGGGTAGAAGACATAATCATAGGGGCTACACAACATCATGGTCCATTGAGTTCTCAGGGACGACAAAGAAGAATGAATGAGAATTTGTGTTTATACTGTGGTGAGGGCAGACATATTATTGCTTCCTGCCCTGAGCAACGTAAAACACATATGAATCATAACTTGATTGGCGTAACATTTCAAATTGGTAAACAGCATCCATATTATTGTGTAGAACTTATGATTAATGGGCAAGGTGTTACAGCAGTAAATGCTTTAGTTGACTCAGGTTCAGATCACTCATTAGCAGATGTGCAGTTACTTCAGTCCCTTAAGATTTCATCTCAACCTTTGGATAAGCCTGTTATGTTTGAAAATTTTGAAGGAAAACCTCTATTGTCTGGTACAATTCATTGCTTTGTAACATCAGAATTGATAAACAAGCAGGTTACCTTTACTCATATATTCTGTATTCTACAATCAGTCATCTCTCCTATTGTTCTGGGTATGGACTGGCTTAAGAAATATAATCCACGTATCAACTGGAATACTCTTTCCATTAAATTTCATTTGTTAAAAAAGAAAAAAAAGAATCTAGGAATTACCACACATTCTGAACCAATGGAATCATCTGTTATATGTGATGTGGAGAGCAAATTGCTACCAGTAAATAATTCAGCTGAAACTATACTAGAAGAAATTAATTATCAGGTACAAGGTCAAAATCAAGTCCATTTGTCCAAGGAACAATTTCTCATAGGTATTACTGAAGAACGTGATCAGCTGTCTCTACTAGATTGAATTAAACTTGCTCAAGCCACAGATTAAGAAATTTAAGATCTAAAGAAAAAGCCAGGATTTTTTAATAAAAATGAGTGTATCATGTATCATCGACGAACAGTTGTACCAAAAAAAAAGAGTTACGTACAGAGGTCCTTGAAATGGCAATGATTCCCTTGCTGGACATACAGGAATTTGAAAGACTAAAATTTATTTCAAAAGAATTCTGGTGGCCTGCAATGCGGAAGGATATAATAGCTTATATTGAATTGTGTCATGTTTGCACTCGGTCCAAGTCCACACACATGAAACCTGCAGGTCTCTTACATCCACTGCCAGTTCCTCCAAGATCATGGTATTCAATCTCCATGGACTTTATTGTTGACCTTCCACCTACTCAGGGTAAAGATTCAATTTTAGTAGTTGTGGATAGATTTTCAGAAATGGCTCATTTTATTGGCTGCACAAAAGACATTACTTCATCTCAGTTGGCAGATCTAATGTTGTATCATGTCATTCGCCTTAATGGTACCCGCCACAATATTGTTTCTGATTGGGATCTGTATTTGTATCTTAATTTTGGTCCTCATTGCTAACAATTTACGGCATAACTTCAAACTTATCGACTGCATATCATCCATAATCTGACATTCAAACTGGACGGGTAAACCAAGTACTGGAGCAATGTTTGAGAATGTATTCCAACTTTGAACAAACTGATTGGCTTGACAATCTTCCAAAAACTGAGCTTTGTTATAATTCACATCATCATACATCTATTATCATGAATCCATTCAAGGCAACTTATGGATTTGACCCCCCTGTAGATTGGTCTACTGAAATCATTCCTGAATCTCCCCCAACTCTACAGAGTTACTTGTTGGATTTAAACAATTCCGTCTTACATCTTCATCATGAATTGGAACATGCTAAAGATACTGCTAAGCACTTTGCAGATGGTAAACATTATCATTTGGAGTTTAGGGAGGAGGAAATGGTCTTCCTTGATAGGCGTTTTATCAAAACCAGAAGACCATCTATTAAGTTAGATTGGAAAAAGCTAGGACCTTTCAAGATCATCAAAAAAGTAAATCCAGTATCTTACAAACTACAGCTTCCACACTCAATGAAAAGACTTCACGAAGTTTTTCGTGTATCCCTTTTACATCCTGCTAATAATACGTATAACAGGCCATTGGAACAATACCCACTTCCTATTATTTTAGATTGGGAAGACAACTATTATGAAGTTGAAGATATCCTGGATGCAAAACGTGAAAGAGGGAAGTGGAAATTCTTAGTATCTTGGAAAGGGTACTCAGCAAATGAAAACAGTTGGGAACCAGAAGAAAATTTATTGAACTGTGACCACTTGGTTCAAGACTTTAAGAACCGTTACATTTCAACACCAGAGTCCACAGCTGGGGGGGCGTCTGTTAGGAATGAACTTGGTAACGGTTAAATTTGTGTTATAGCTGTGGAATTCTGTTCTATGGCAAGCCATTGTTTTGCATACTGGAATTCTGAGTTTATGGCGAGTCATTGCTGGATTTTGATGATGGGCTAGGTTTAGGATTTGTGTGTTGCTGTGAAGTATATTGCACTTCCAGCAACACAATTTATGCTTATGCAAATATACTCTCTGTATTTAGTTTGAGTCTTATTTGCAACACATTCACAGCAGTGACCTTAAAATGACATGATCAAAAAGATATATTTTAAGTCTGTGCAAGATAGAGTAGCTGCAGTATAAAGCTAAGCAGGCTGCTCTTGATCTTATCTAACAAGTGATCTGGTCACGCTAGCACTTGCTTGATTCTGCTTTTTTCTAATGAAACATGAACTTGCCAGACTGCAACCATGATTTGGAATAATCTCATTTGCATAAAATAACTTTGTCAAGAATATTGGTTCCACTTCCAATAAAAACAACTTGCTGTCACCAACTGCAATAAGATAAACAACTTTTTTGAGTTCAGTAAAAATTGCAAAACACCCAGATAGACTAATCTTTATGGATTGTAAGCGTCATTGGAGTCTATATTCTTGTATAGCAGCCAGCTTGAAGTATTCTGTTGCACTTGCTTAAGCGGCAATCACATTCAAAAGATGATGAAATTGTGCTCACAGAATTGTCTGCTGGTCATTAGACTTAAATAATCGACTGGCAAGACTCTTTAAATGTTTACTTTAAATATTTGAAACAAGATACTTTTTGGTCATCAGCTTTGATATATTTTTTGTCACATTTTATATAACTTTTTCTGCTATTAAAGTAATAAAATATTAGCTGATCAGTTAGCTGAACTAAAAAAATAATCAACTTGCATTTAACCCAAATTGACTAGTTTTTAGTCAAGCCATGCTCATATCAAGGCACGCAGTAACATGTTTTCAAGCTTTTCAAGTAGTTTCATTCTTTAGTAGTTTAACTGATTGACTAGTGAATTTTGTTGTGACTAGTAGACTAGCCTTTGGATGTCAGCCAAGTAATCGTAAGTTGAATCATGCCCATACCTACCTCACTCAGAAATTTTGAAAACTAAAATAAATCAGAGCTTGCATAAATTTTTTTCTTACATCAGCACTCCTTAATGATAGTAAAAGCAGGATTTGACAAAAAACTGAACCATTTTAGTAATTTTTCTCTTTGAACTCTTAAAGGGTTTCTGTTAGGATTGGTTACAAATTGATCAGGTTTAGATGTGCTTTGGGATTTCTTACAAGTAGCTAATGTATATTGCACATGTTGATTTATAAAGTTTATGCAGTATGCATTCGGTTAAACCGATTAGTTAAGTTGGTTTTGAACGGTAAGTAAATAGTAGATTGGTGTTTCCGCTCCAGTGGTGGAAACACATAAATGTTATTGCGTGTTCTTTATTTTCTTTGCATTGTATTTAGTTTCAGAATTTAGTTATTGTTCAATATTTTGAAGCCTTTATCGGAGTTTAAGCTTGTTACAGTTTTTAGGCTGCTCAGTGAACCACTCAAAAACCAAATCATTGTCAAACTTTTTTGCAACTTGTCTAACAACTGTGTAGAATCTAGCAATTATCCTAGCTCTAAAGTATGCCAAATAAGAAAAATTTGCAGGAATATACGATGCTAAGATGAAATAAATGAGCTGTGAAATGGTGTGATGATGCTACTAGACTCATTGCTCAATGCATTTAAAACCGTTTTGCATACCTTGAGCCAAGCCAATTAAACGTCTTCATCGATTGAACTTAATCTATCTATTATGAACTGAATTTAAGCTTGAGTAAATTTTGTTGAATGGGCGTTGTACAGTCTCATTTGAAGATCAAGCTGATAGTAGCATGCAGGGTAAGTTAGTTTAACTGCTCTTTACTCATCCTTAATGATCATGAATTTGTTGGTTAGTCATGCCAAACATACTAGGTATTAGGCAAGTAAATATTTTGATGCTAAAAATGAGTTGCTGAGAGCAGGTTTCTTGCATTGCATGTATTACAGCTTTTTTGTTATGTGCTGACAGAGTATCATGTACAAACTAGGACTTTAAGTAGTAAATTTATTATTTGTATGCAGCCAGTTATTTTATAATAGGTTTTGAAACAAATCATGATTTGGTAAAGAGAAGTTTTCTGCAACTTGTTAATAGTCACAAAGCAATGGTACAAACATACTACTGTTCACATTTGAAATTGACCAATATCAGCAAATGTTCACTTTATTTATTGTATTTCACTAGTTAGATTATCTAGAATTATTACAAAAGTTGAAATGTATATAAGCTATACTTTAAAATCTGAGATATATAATATATAAACTAAAAAACAAAATAATATGATTTGAAGACATGCAAAAATGAAGCAGCAAGATTAAAAGTAAGAAAAGAAACTTTGTATTATATAACATAACATCATTAATATCCTAGCATAAAGTTCTTGATGAAAGGATGAATAATAAATCAGCAAGTTTCCTAGCTAAAATACATCTTGCTAGCTAGCAGCTTGAACATTAAATTGCAATGAATCATATTCCGATCGAAGTGGAAAACCAGAACGAGATTCTGAAGGCATTTTTAAATTCCTCGACAAAACTCTAATGATTGCAAAGGTTAATGCAATAAAAATAGAAAGGATAATGAAGCACATGAAGACAAACGAAAAAGCATTGGAGCTATCTGTTGTTTCTGCCGGATCTTCGACGCGCAAATTTGAAGTCATCATTTTTTGGGGGTTCAGCTCAATCCTGCATTGGTTCAAACAAAGTACGATATAGTAAACATATGGTACTACAAATCTGTGGGACCACCAAACTTATATGTTACATTAGAAATCTGATGCTAAACTTGGCATAGGACAAGGTTTATATGTATTCAATACAAGTTAAAAGTTATGAAAGGCAACTTTTTTATATCCAAAGTTCACTTAATTCACAACAAAATGAATAAATATAAATATATATTTATTTTTTTTAATGTGATTTTTTTTACTTACAAGTTAGTATCAGTAACAGCAAGATCGATTTGAGTAGTATCCCAGTCGTCACTTGGAGGGTGCATACAAGAGTCTTTCGAGTATGTAGTATCAATATATCTGCAAATAAAGTAGAAATAATGAGCATGAACGTGCACTGCATAAATTAAATAGATCAGTAAATAAGTAGCTAGCTAGCTATGTTTATACGTACCCTTTTTCGACAGCCATTTTAAACGACCAGAAAGCAGCACTCGGCTCTTCTCGCATGGCTTTTTCTTCTAATTTCCAGCACCAAAAAGACCAACCCATCTCTTTTTCATACATGGCTATCTGCCTTGATGAAAAAGAACGTAGATGAGAGGTCCACCATGAATCGGTTAAGCGTTCCACTATATTATCGCACTGGCCAAAATTCATAAATTTAGGATCTGTACAGAAACACAGAAAAATCGGCATATACTATTTTCCATATCTCAGTTAAGTCCATATTTCAAGCAAGACTGTGGTACGGACTTACAAGAAATTTCATTTTACCCCATAACCCATAAATAAAATGAATCTACATTTAACCTTAAGAACATCAAAATATTTTAAATCAATCAACAAATATTTATAATTTATTCAAAATAAAATAAATGACATCGTTGCACCAATGTTGGCTCAATAAGATATTTCCTACCCATTTAGATTTATGTGATTTTTACTCGGGAAGCCTAAAAAATTCATTACATCTAAAGATTTCTGTGGATAATGCACTGATGACTTATTAGATTATAACATGCGTGTTACCTAAATAGGGCATGCAGTTTTCAATCGGTAGGGCCCATTCTAGAACAGCCACTGGCAATCCAGAGCATGTCTGGTATCGCAGCATTGATCCATAACTATGCATACATTAATAACTTTAAAATTTAACAGAAAACAAGGAGAGCAAATTTGTGCTTCAAAAATAAGCATTTTTTACTCGACTGATTAATGGAGAGATATGATATAATTATTGAAATACAAAAAAATCTTCAGTAAGATCATTTATTTTAAAAATTGACGAAACATATCTAATATCATAGGTGTAAAATGAAGTGAAATTGTAAATTTCTAAAAATTATATTTAGGTGCAGTGCATGTTCATCTCTATATCTTTTACCCGCAAGCCATTCTCTCATGAACGTACATCTTTAACCGATCCGAAACTTCAGTGTCACTGGCTGCATCGCTAGGATTAAAACCATGCTAAAAATAAAAAAGAGTAATAATACATAAATATGCATACATTTATACCTATAAACTACCTAAGAAGGCCAAAAAAATATAGAGTAAAAGAATACATCTAAAGCCCATCTTTTCAGGCCATTAAAAGCCATACGCACATTTTTTCAAAACATTTATTTCTAAGTTAAATATTCATTAGAAAAATACATATTTAAAATCCGCAGTTATCTATTTTTCAATAAAAACAATTTTTTGTTCTAAAAATTAAAAATCTATTTCTTGCTATACTCCATAGCAGTGCATCTTGGAAAAATGTAAATCCGTACAAATAAGGTAGAGTTTGAAATCAAAGTAGTAGTATTAAATAACATATGAAACATATCTATGTACTTCTTTATAAACATGTACATTTACATATCACTTACATATATATGAGTATCCATGAAGACATCAGGGTAAGGGCTGTAAAAGAGAAGGTGATGCAATTTAAGTTAAAATACATATGTGAGATAAATCTCAGGTGTTAACTGCAATACAAGTATTATTGCAGCAGGCATTCATAAGTAAAGTCTATAAATTTTTTATATGCATAAGACATAAAATGATTTCGATTAATGAAATTCTACTGTTTTAGAAAAACTTTTCAAAAAATGTCCCTCTGAGGAGTACTTTAAAAGCAAATGCAATAAGCTATAAATATAAGTATTGACTAATGCTAAAATATTGTACAATATAAATGAAAACATACATTCATACTGATATTTAGAAATGCGCTAGCATCTTAAGTAACGAAAATGTACATTTTTACTAACAGCCGCACACATGCATATATTCATGCATGCGCATGTATAAAAAATTGCTCACAAGTCTTTGAGTAACGTAGGCCATGAATTACCCCTGAAAGAGTCATGAATAAAAATGGGCAAGTGTGGTCTCACAAGACGAACTGCTTCAATAGCCGATACATAAAAATCACGAACACGACCAATATCAAGCAAAGCCCACGGTTCATTCAACAGTTCTAATGCCTATAAACATATCAAAACAAGCACACAAATTAGTATTTTGTGAAAAAAATTGTAAAAAATTTGTATAAAGTAAATTTATCACGACAACCAAAATATTTCAGCAGGCCTTAAAATCTTAATTTAGATTGTTATGTACTCTGTCTAGTATGCAAAATAGTTGCAAATGTAAAATAAATTTACTAGGTAGGACTAGTATACATTAGAACCCCCAATACATCTGTCTGACTTTCTTGTCAATATTCCCCTCTCCCTAAAAATAAAGGCAATATTTGTCCCAATGTGTTTAACTTAAAAGAGCTTTACAGTATTTTCAATACAACAAAGCTGTTGGGACAACCAAATTAATTCGTTATACCCAAAAATATGAAGCTGGACTTGGCCCAATATGGCTTTTCCATTTATTAAATAAAAGTGAAAATTCTTTAAAAGAAAATACAGTATATTTGAGGTTTAATTTGTTTTATCAAGATCCATATATATCAGCAGAATAATGTACATGCAAATACCTTGCATTTCAAGTTTTTTTGTAGCATTGAATATAGTTGTAAAAAGTCATTGTTAATCATGATAAATCAAATATCAACATTTTAATAGTGTTTGGAAAACTAATTTAGATTAAATATATATATATATATATATGTATATAATATGCATGCATTTACCATGACATTTTCTAGTTCTAAATTGTCAGCAACATGATTTACATATTGCGACATCGCAGCCAAAACTTTTACAGTATTTCCCACATTGTTCTGATCATATAGCCAGCCCTACAAAAAAATAAAAATATACATGGGCATATATATTTACTTGTTACATATTCTATCTCATCAAATTTAAACACCAAGACAGCTTTATGTATTATCTTAATACCTAGATAGATAATTTTTAATATTATATTATGTATTGTATAAAAATGGTATCAAACTTTAATGCTGCAATTGTAACAAGCTAAATTAGAATCTACGATTTAAGAAAAGATTCTGGTACAGAACTGTATGTTAGGAAAAAAATGTCATTATTGTCAAAAGTCACTATAAAACAAAAAGATGTGCTCATTAAAAGCTGATAGAAAGATTCACGATGACAACAAAAGAATTCAAGCCGATATGAATCTTTAAAGACTTGTTAGTAATATCCTAGCCGCAAGTTCTATAAATGTATTGAACTACTTTTTTATATTACCTCACCCCAAACATTATTATCGGCTACAGGAGAGGACATCCCACTATTATCTAAACCATTCTGACTGCCAGGAGCTCCATGTAAATCTAAAATTACCTAGATTTACCAATAAAAGAAATCTAAATAGTATGCACCAATAAAAGAACAAGTTAAAATCTAAAATAACCTCTAACAGCAAAAAAAACTGCCAAAACACAATGAAATGAAATCATGCAGTAATGATTTTAATACTTGTTAATTAGAACCATTAACCCACCCTAAAATACAAAAATCCAACCTCCCTATTTAGAACCATTATAATGGATTGATTTAAAATAGCATCTCAATGGTTTTATTAGTTGTAAACCAGAATAGCTGGCCCACTTTAAATATTATAACCCAACCTTCCTTTTAAAAATCATTATAATGTATTGATAAAAAATTGAGGTCAATGGCTTTATCATTGAACTCTAGCAGTTGATAAAAACCCTGTCTCTTATTTTAAAACCTTCTTCATTGATTGATTTAGAATTGATCTTAAATAGTTTTATAACCTGTAGGGACAAAATCGTTGACCCACTTTAAAACCTTTGCAACAGTATAGTGTATGTAATTTTTGAAATGAGATTTGATGGTTTTATTATCTGCTGTCCAACATCACTGGCTTGCCTTAAAATCATCATAACATAATGGTTTTTTAATTATACTTTTAATAGAGTTTTGATGGTTTTATTACCTGTAGGCCCGCATCATTTGCCCACTTTAAAACCATTGTAATCGGATGTTTTGTATCATATAAGTCTTCATCAGGCACTAAGTAAGGATCTGGAGAAATTCCTGCGTATTCTGCAAAGTACCACCAACCTACTGGGATTCTTACTGCATTCAAACCAAGTTCTTTCATATCCAAAAAATCCTAAAAAGCAAAAAAATTGATGAATGATCCAATGACAAAACGATATCGCAGTATTTTATGCTGGGTGGCCATGGTGATTTGTATAAGTTGAGCATGTATAAACTTTGGATTAAAATAACCTGTCAAGACCACTGAAATAGTTCTATTTGTTTAAAATTTGGTATATTTGAATATCTAAGACAGGACTTGAGCCAATATTACTTTTTACTACATTCGTCATAAATGATATTATAGAAGCAAATTCTTGATATCCAAAATTTATGTATCTAAAAATTCAACAATATTCCATATAAGTTCAATTGGAGT
This sequence comes from Vaucheria bursata, assembly GCA_032358265.1. NCBI lineage: Eukaryota > Xanthophyceae > Vaucheriales > Vaucheriaceae > Vaucheria > Vaucheria bursata. Next base: position 12,236 of record JAULBW010063078.1, read on the forward strand.
TACATCAGCTCCAAAATTAGCACAGTACTCTTAGCTTCATCTTGTAGAATTTCTGCTTTCAAAAATCTACTATTCCTTCTTACGTAACATTTATTGTATTTTATTAATATGACACACACACATATACATATGCATAATTTTTGTAGACCTTAAACCAACCTGTGCATTATAAAAATTTTTCCAGTGATCTTTCAACACATCGCATATTCCAAGTTCCTCGCACTTCAAGCTGAAACTATGCTGATCAATAATACCCGTTGCATCACCCCAATCGACAAATGATGGCAATATCCAACGTTCCAATGCAAATCTAACCAGTGAATGTATAATTAATGTATGAATACATAAATATATATATATGCCATAAAATATGCATAGTTTTACGTTTGTATAGATACATGCCTACATATGCATTTTTTTATGAAGATATTTCTATGGATATATACGTATACGTATCCACAAGAAATGAGCCAGAAGTCAAAATAAAACCATTATAAATTTTTCAAGTAGTCACTGCATACCTTATTTCAATAGTTTTCGTTTAATATTTCAGGGGTTTTCATGTAATAATAACATTTTTCATACTTACAATCCTCCAATGTTGACTGCTCGTAACGGATTCTTTAATTTTGAATACCACGGAGCATTTCTCCATGGATCTTCTCGATTACAGAGCAATGTGCTAATAGATTCAAAATCGCATGATTCCGAATCCTGACACAATAAATCAATAAATTTAAAAGTTTAAACATTTTTTTATCAGTCGAATGAGTAATAATAGGTATTATAGAGGTGATCTAAAATATTTGTGGGGGAAAAGGGGGGTGGTGGTGCTCAAACGAGTCCCAAGTAAAACAAATTTCATGTTGGGCTTTGATGGGGTAATCTTGGCTATTGGGGGGGGGGGAGGAATTCGATTTGGGTCCCAAGTGCTAATCACTTTTGTACTGACTATCAATATAATTAGAGAACCTTAAGGCTAAGGACATTCTTTATTGTGAAAAACTCTTCAATTACATTACATCTTTATCAAACTGTAAGAATCTCAACCTGCAAATTTTATAGCCTTAATTCTAATATTAGGAAAAAATATCTTTATCACTAGTACCGACTTATGAATAAAAAATTAACATTGATAAAAAGTATGAACTCATTGTTATTTGAATATTTCAATTTTTAAGAGTTTAGCATCTACTTCAAGTTAAATTAGCTTTTTTTACAAGTTATACTAAGAAAATGGCTAATTGTAACATCTTTTAGGAATATAATTTCAAAATGAATATTAACTTACAAGTACATTTATTACAGTTCAAACTGAATTTTCTATGCCTCACCTTAGTAGGATTAGTAAAGAAGACTGATTTAATTAAGTTGTCCAAAGTTGAAATTGCCTGAAATAAAAAAATATAATATATATGCAAACATTAAAATCAAATACATCATGTTGATACATATATGCAGACTATAAAACCAAAAGAAAAATTAATTTGATAGTAAAATAATATTTCCCTAGTTTCGTATAAAAATGATGTTTTAAATTCGAATTGAAGATCAACTTTTTTCTTAATAACTCACAGTTAAAGTAATATTGTTAGGCTTCTAGAATTCCATTAATTCATTCGCAATCCATATATAATGAATATAAATTAGTAACTAACAAAATAGCTTTTCCCTCGAGTAATGTCGACTACTTTTTAAATTATTCTATTTAGTAGTTAAAAGATTTAAATATTATTGGCCAATTACCTCTTTTGAAGTAATTTTGTCTGGGTTCATGATATCTGCTACAGTTTCCGCTGGTCCCCAACTCTGAAATAACCAATCAAATTGCATCAATCAAAATATTTAACCAAATGCATAACCACAAAATCTATATATGTTATACTGAGCAAATTTTTCCTTAAATATGCATTGTATGTTTGAATTAAAGTGACTACACCAAACTTATGCATACTGGTCAAGGATTTTATTTTAAATGAACTCTGAACACATATAGAGGTATAATTATGTATACCTATAAGTTTAATGACACGTATGGCTGGTACAAAGATTAAAAAAAATTAAAGCACTGATACAAAAATGACACATCTCATCAAATTGCTGAAATTTAATGATATTATCCATTTTTCTCCACAAAATATAGTAAATAATAGATTTCCCCCTATGTTAATATGATTTTCTTATAAAATTAATCATTTTTATGAAAAAACAATTCAATTTTATAATACTTCATTAACGGAATTTGCATCTGTTGTAAAAGATTGCATAACTTCAGATCAAATTGTGAACAACAAAAATGAATCAACAAAAAACGCTGCCATAATATGCAAAAAATTCATCTGCGCTTTTTTGGAAGAAAAGCTACATATTTTAAAGTCATTATGTATTTTTGTACATCGAAGAAGAAATGAAGTAGGCTTATAACCAGCACAATTTCTTATTGCCATGAGACTAAAAAATTGATAGTACACAAGAGGGAGACCAGATAAATGTATAGCGCAAAAAATTCTTGTCACAAATCAATCGATTTGTGGATAGGAGGCAAGACTGTTTTTGAAAAATAGGCGGAGAAATTTCCATGGCTATACTTTAACAAAAGCTACTATACTTGGCATGCAAAGTTAGTTAGTCAACATCAATGTAAATGAATATATAAACACATGATTAATGGCTCGTATTATATTTATCACGAATATATATTAGTAGATGGCCTACCGAAGGAAGATTTCCGCATCCATAAGTATGCCCATCAGGTGGATTGGTAACAAATACTCCTCTGTTTCGACTGCACATTGTATCCCAAGCCATGTTGATGTCATTTGTAAAAGATGGAAACGTCTCTTCAGTTAGTTTTCTGCAAAAATACATTCAATTGCATTTATAAAAATTTAAAAAAATGGAATTTTCATTTTAATGCACTGCTTTACATTATACAATATCAAAGTGTTTGCATATACCAAGTCTCACAGTAAATTTTGGATATATCAAGGCAATTCGGTGGAATTGTAAGATTTGCTACAATACTCAAGCGCACTGTATTATACGTATGGTTATATCTAGTTGATGAGATAGCATCAAGATGCAGAGAGAGCAAAGAGAGATAAGGAGAAAAATAGAGCAATGTTGATGATTGAAAATTGTGATTCAACATACAAACTGTTAGAAACATTTATTTAATGTACTTTAAAATAGTTGTTAGCTAGTACTGTATCAGTGAATCATACATTGGCATAATGGTCTGCGTCAATATTATAAACAAATGCCGTAATACTATTAGATGTTAATTAACATAATATCTTATAAGAGCTTCAGAACAAATCAAATGCTGCACAGGCATGTAAAACCATCGAATATTACTTTCCATGCAAATGTGCATGATGATGTTTCGCTGAAACCATGGTAGATAAGCGGCGTGAACTTGCGAAATGAATGATTAAAACTCTTCCAGCAGGAATTCACTTTTTAAGATCATATTCCGATATGCTGATGAGCTTTAGTTGGTACTGTTATGAAATATATATATATATATAATTGAAATGACAGAGACTTACGGGTCCAGAATACATTGAAACTCACTAGAGTCGATTCCGGCATTGCCATGGTTCCCGTTGGTTTGACTCTGTTTAAAATATATTACAGTGCTGTAAGATTGACGTAAAAACGATAAAAAAATCCACAACAATATCAAAAAGATGTAAAAGGAAGTGATGGATCATTTTCTTAAATGCTTGCAGGTTCCGACAAACAACAAAAAAATTTTCAGCAAAGTCATACATCTCCAACTTCTTCCAGATTGTAGTCTGATTAAGTGAAATTTTAAAGGGATAGGAAAGGAAAATTATTGGAAATGAAACCTGAATTGTAGGAATCCCAGGCACTGTCATTCTAGTTTGACGATGCATTTCCAGATTTCTACCGAATACCTTTTGCCAAGCTAGTGTGACTAACCAAGTAAAGGTTTGACTCTTATAATTAGTCATTCCTTTCAACTGTAATTCAGCGTGGATAACACCTCTGTACTAAAATGATTTTGTAAATTAATATTTTGTGTAGTATGAGTATAGAATGAGCTAATATTCTCATTTCTTACAGTTACAGATTGAAGCCATTGAGAAAAATAAAATAATAATTTTACGAGTTTTCATTGGCTAGAAATTTATTTTATAGTACTAAACGTCTTTTTTGAAAAGGCTGCAATAAATGAACTGAAACTGATTCTATTTAATAACCAATCAAAAATATTTCTGAAATTTTAACTCTTAAAATGACATAATCCATTGAGTTCTGAACCGGTGAGAAATCATAATCGTGATTTCTCGAACTAAAAGTTCGCTGATGACATACGACATTGGAGAATATGACTTTTATGTGCGAGTTCATAATTTGTTCTCAGCACCTGTCATAAGCAATACGAAACGTAAAAATGTACATGATTCTACAGCCTAAACCACTAGATTTCTAAGGTTGGAATTGATTATTCTTGCTATTGACACATGAGAGTTGATATCAGAATAACGCTACTATTTCAACAAACTAAAACTATAACGTGAAAAATGGTAGCACCATGCAAATTATCAAGAAAAACAGGCTACCCATCATCATCATAATAGAAAAAAGTTACAATCAACGTTCCCAAAACTGCACTCTAAATGATTTTCGCAACGTAAGCACCTCTAAGAAGTTATCGTGTCTTGAAACTGCTTTAAAATTTTTACAATGGTAAAATTTTGTTCCCTGATTTTTAACCTCATCAACCTTAATGCTTATGCTTCTTTATCTCAATTCATGGACACAATGTGCAATTTTTAACAATTAAAGGGTTTTCTTAAATGTGGACAAGATGACAAATATATTACTACTATTCTATTTCCTAGTTTTGAATGCAGACACCTTTGCCATTGATGTGCATTCAGGAGTAATGTATGGTCAAATTTTATACCTACCTATATGAATTTTTCAAATTTTTCTGTAAATAAATAGTATGCTTATTTGACTACATGCCTGTGCCATTTAAAACTATCCCAATTGTATTTCTTTTCACAAAACACTGCATTTGATGGTGAGAGCTTACTTTATAACCATACCAGAGCATTCAGAGCAAACAATTTAAAAAAAGTTATCACGTTTCAATTTAGTTGAGGAATTTGTCATCCAGGCAAGAGTAGTTTGCCATGTGGATGACGCAGGAACTGCTTATGCTGACTATATAGAATTTCGAATATGTTTTTAAACTTTTGATTGTTGGAAGGGATTTAACAGCACTAAATGAAAGTTTTATATTTGCTATGAAATCTTTTTAAAGCTTTCAACAGGAATGGATAAAAAAATGTAAAAATTTTAAATCTTAATCTCTAAAATTGTAATCACTAATAAAAGCAACTAGATTTTAACTCCAGCTGAAATTGAACTGAGAAAATATTATATTAATTTGAATCTAAGTTACAAGCTCAAGTCCTACCATGGGCACATTTTTCAAACTTTAGCAGGACTGGAATGCTATGAGATTTTGTATTCTTTGAACTTGCTTGTCCTAGATTATAAATCCATGTCTTGCTGCTAGAAAAGAATTTTTTGCTTTGGAATCTTTAATGGGGGGACATAATATTAATCTAAATAGTTTTTTGTAATTGAGCTGCAGTAAATATACATTGCATTTTTAAGTGGCTCATGGACTTTTAGTAACAGTGTTCAAAGACTCTTAAAGTATCTAATCCACTACCAGGGATTGAACTCGATAAAGAATCCATTTCTTTTTATATATTGAAGTGAAATTATTATATATTCTTAAAAATCCTGCAGATAAAAATCATGCTAGTTTCAGTAAGAATCGAACAGAAAAAATTATATTACCTCTCAAGAATGAAAAGTCATATTATTTTGAATGTAGAAATTTGTCTTTGAGCTTAGCCAGCATTTGTTATTCCCTGTTTTATTCTCAAATGTAATAGATAACTCTCTTGATTCAATTGGATAAAATGACATCAAGCATATTCCAGCTCAATTTAGGCATCTTTTATATAAAATATAATGAGAAATAAGCAAGTCTTTGCAAAAGTGGATGCATGGTTCAACCCTTGCTCCCCCCCAATCTTGATTTCTGCCAGACTAGACTTGCACAATTTGTTGTTGGTCTTAATGACAACCAGTCATTTGTCATCCTTACACTTAAACCCCCATGGGACAAATAAGAATTTGCATCACTAATGAAATGTTCAAATTCTATTTAGTACCATTCAGCAATAAAAACCTTCATAGCAAAAAAAACGATTTGCTTTTAAGTGCATATATATTGATCTTTTCAATAGCTGAGCTTGATTTTGTTCACCTCATGAATATGCAATTACACGCTTCATAAAAATGGGTATAGCTAACGAAGTTGCATTAAAAAATCTAGCTACAGCTGACCAAAATTGGCAGTGTAAACATTTGATAGTATTACTGCAAATCAATCTAAATAAAAATTATTGGGTATGAAATTTAATTATTCTACTGAAAAGACTCTATCCATTCCCGCCACAATACTTACCATTTCATCTGTTTCATTTTCTGTGCATGATTGAATCTTATTGGCCAATTTCCGAACATTGAAAGGTAACTCAGAGAGATTGGCGCAACATTTTTGCCCTCGCACAGCAAACACCACTACATTTAAGTCTTCCTCGCTTGGATGCAACACGAACACTTCATTCATATCACTGGCAAACGCTGAAAATACATTTTTTAGCACTTGCTGGTATAAATATTTTGACCGTGCTGCGAGATTTAGTGCTAATACACCATGTTCTACTAATAATTCTCGTATCATACTCAAAAACGAGCATTCCACAAATTCTTGAGGGGGGCAACTCATTCCAACCCCCGAATCTTTACAGTCAACATCTATAAAAATGGCAGCAAACTTTTCCTTGCAACTTTCTTCAACATTGAAGTGTGATCTTACATATAAAAGGCCATCTTCAATCACTGTGCTAGTTCTGAATTCCGGTCCTTGTTGAAATTGAAACCAACGTTCAGCAATATCGAGTACTATCGGGTCCAGTTCGCACACAGTTAAGGATAAATTGGGGTAAAATCGATTGAGGCAAATAGGGAGGGCACCTCCACCAAGTCCTATTACAAGTGCATTAGTCTCATGACTAGTACTAGTATATTCTTCGAAACAACGAAAGACTGGACTGAGTAATAGCCCTGCAACCATACTGCGATGGTAATCAAAGCACATGTAGCTATAATCATACTTCAGAGTTCCATCAAAATTTTTTGCAAATTTTATCTCCGTTTGTATCACGTTGGGACTCGAACTGAATACAAGTCGTCGACGCACACTCTGAATATTTCCATCATCCAAATGTTCAATTTCTTCAATGAAATAATGACCACTTAAATCCGAATGCCCCTCCTCGACAATTTTAGGAGGAATACCTAGGCCCGCATCTTCACTTACAGTCATGATTGGTATGTTGGAATTCGAATTGTCGGTGCTAACAAAAGTTGAGAGGGCAGGCGTTATTTCTGCACGAACGGACTCAATGTCGGTGAAATGGTGACCTCGGTTGCATCGAACAGCAACCAATCGTTGAACTCCAGTCTGAAAATTGAACCAATCAAAATGTAAAAAAATACCCACGTATTTATTAATACAATAAATCATTCTCTACTGCCATGAGCAACTAAAGAGCTGAACTGTAAATCAGCAAATATTACCTCAATAGTGATTGGTCGAAAAATTAGTAAAAAAATAATATATATTATATGCAAAGTTCTAGACATAAACTGGTGGAAGTTCTTTAGAAGTACCGTGCAGTGCATATTACACCAAAGATAATATGAAGAGAAACTGCTTCAAATCACGCAACATTTCAAAACAGGCAACTAAATGTATAGATATACGTATGTATACAGTAAAACCCATATGAATTAGTCTCCTCACATTTAAATCTGCCTCAACTCATATCACCCGTCCAGCCATGGGATCTTGAGTTTTAAAGAGCGATTCATTTACAAGGATTCTACACCACACATTCATACAGTAAATTTCAGATAGAGTAAATCCGTCAGGACCACCAAATCAACTTACAACTGAGATTTGTTACATCAGGAAATCTGAAGCTAAGCTTGGCGCAATATGACTTTTTCGTTTATTCGGTATGAATGAAAAATCTTTAGAAGCAAACTCGCTCATATCCGAGTTTCATGCATTGCCTATTTTTAAACAAAAGCAAATCTCTAAGAAAAGTTAAAGACCGATTCTGTCTGCCCAGCTGCAAAACGTTTCAAAACAAATCTGAAAACCTTTAAACTATATTACCTGTTTTGCAAGATCTCTCAAGCCTTCTGGGGCGCAGAACATGTACTCGTGCTCCCTACCTCTTGGTATCAACACGACGGCACATGAGATTGCATTGACATTATTATCTTCTAAAACATCAGCAAATATTAGGGTGTAACGAGGATGAATTGACTCAATTTGATTGGTCCATAAGTTTAGTTCTTCAAATCGACCAGGTTCGAATTTCGATAAATCGTATCGACGACGATGAGAGGCCTAATTGAAAAAGATAGTTATTTATAGTATTTTATAACATATAATCAACATTGACACAATTATGTTTAACATTCAACTATTTCGTATAAGTAAATGCAGCATTTTATGCCATGTAGCCGAAAGGTCAAAAGTGTAAAACGAAATAACTTTGAACCTTTAAGCACTTCATAAATTATTATAAAATGTGGCCTTTCAACAAAAATGAATTCATTATGAGCTGAAAAGTCATCAAAATGTATTTGCATTTCCAAATCCTCTTTCGCTAGTGGTCTAATTATTGCTCATCTAATCCTTCTTTTCCGTGGCCTTTTTTGCAAATTCACCATCATTTGACTCCACATATTTTTCACAAGTTACTACAAAGTCGACATCATAAACTTAAAAGGAAAAATTGAATTTATTTCCTTATGCTAAAATAACGCCATTGTATTCAAAGTGAAGAAACTATGCTACAGAACCATTATTGTTTATCGCACAGAAGAAATCAATGTAAATTAAAAATTCATCATATTGATGTTTACAAATTCTATTTCTTGGAAAATTGGGCTTAGTTTGTTGAGTCTGAGGTTTATAACCAAAATGAAAATTTTTGCATACAATTTTATAAGTCCCGATACTTGCACCGTTTTGGGGCGATGTATATCTACATTTCCATCGAAAGGGTCAAAATTCTTTTTTGGCAATTAGTGACCGTTGCCTATTGGTTAGAAGAATATTTATAATATATTGACCCTTTCGACGTAAAATAAAAAAGTAGATGGGCTTTACAACTTTCATCTGCGTGTAAATATTACTTCCTAATTCTATAATATTCAATATGGTGAAATACATTTGGATGAAGCAAAATTTCCTCCAAAATTCATAAAAAATAATAGAAAATAAATGTGTAAACTTTAAGGAGAATTTTGCACTTGCACCAGAAGCAACCTATATTCGATATGTACATCAGTGGTGCAACTATGGAACTTCTCATCCTATTGCTCTAGGATACGAATGCTACATACAAATACGAATTAAAAAAATCTTCTAAAAGTCTACCTGGGCTAGATATATATGCTCCATGATTTTAATTTCACTCTTTAAAATCTGTCCTTCGTTATCGCTAATAGAATCACAAACTTTTAGAGTTAACGTTCGGGCACTGCTGGAAGTAAGATCTTTGTCATGCGGACGGTTGGCCACTATACAAAATGGCAAATATGGCGATTTTCGAGCAGAGTTGACATTATAAAGCCGCAGCATCCAATGACATAACTCGGACAAAAGCACCTGAGCGATAAATTCCTGGGCCAGTGTGACGACGATGAAGTTTCCGCCCGGCCGTAATAGACGTAACACTTCGGATAAATATCTTTTGCCAGAATTGCGGGCTTCTAAAGAATCTTCCGACATAAGTGCATCTGATTGGTTAAATATGGAATAGATTATTAATAATTACTGATATATATATATACGTGAAGTACTTCTGATGTAATTTTCATTAAAACGAATAAACTAAAAGTCATAATTTTCCTTGTAATGTATCAGGCTTTCAAATCTATCGAATTAATTTGCTAGTCAGTACAGATTTGTTACATCCAAAGCTTCTATATATATATGTACATATGACTTCAAGGACGGCAAAAAGCAACTGAAATTGTATGGCCATACATGCTTCCATGGAATTCGTGCATGGAATTATTCTTTGACTTGAATCAAATAAAAATTAGTTTAGTCAATCAATTGCAATCAAGAGCATTTCAAATAAAATATATGAATCGTTTTATGTTTAGCTGCCATGTGAAGCCCTATTATTTATATTTCACAATCTTATGAGTACTTCAAGTTGGGGCTTACCAATAGCCCCTTTATCTATGATTGCATCAAAAGAAGCGTTGTTGAGATTTTTCATATCCATCATATCCATTACACGCCATTTCATTAGTGGCCTAGATCGAATATGCTTGCGGGACATTTCTGCGATGACGCTCTTTTCGAAATCGACATTCAAAATATTCGGGAAACCGCGGTCATATAACTCTGCACTACATCATAATACAAAATATTTCTTGACTGAAAACTGAAATGGGGTAAATTAGCGAAATTTTACATGAATATTGCATTAATTCTAAGAAGACATTTAGTGAGTTTACAAGTTTTCACATAGAGTTTGCATGAAGGGACTATTTCGAAAATCTTAAATCAACCAATAGTAATGGCCAAGATAAACACGATTGACAACTGATTAAATAGAAATAGAAATATATATGTCCTTTTTGTTATTTAAAATTTTTCATGCCAAGAAATTTCCTTCAAATGAAGTACTCATTTTCAGATGTCTCATTTTACATTTCTCATGAATTAAATGGACTTGAAACAAACGAAATATTCAGTGACTATGCACCTGAAGCTGCTATTCCCACATCCCACTATAAGCACACGTGCGGAATAGTTTCCTAAAACTGGCTCGACGATCGAATCTAAATCACTGTAGTCACCGTACCACTAGAATATCCAATAATTAAAGCCTCTAGAGCTATAAAAATATATCTTTTAAACAGAATATATCTATTCCTTGCCTCGAACGCAGTAGTTCTCAGCTCAAAAAAATTTTTCCAATATTTCTTGCTGCTAAAGTCCTTTTGACGACCAGGAAGTAAATCTAATTTCGGCATCACTTGGTCCACTCAGCAAATTTTTATTTCGAGATATTGCTTTTTTATCTACTAACAAACTAAAATGTGTAACATTGCCATATAAATGGAGAAAAACTAAAAATTAGAATGCCGAGAAACCGATAAACCGACAAATTGGAGAAAATCCGTAAAACCGAAAAAACCAAGAAAACTATAAAACCAATATTAAATCTTGTGCTATTAAAAGAATATGAAAATCTGAAATTTTTTAATAATTTTTGCATTGGTTCAGCATATAGAATTAAATACTCGTCAAGTTAATTCTCTGCATATACCAAGAAAAATGTCAACTTACGACGATATTATTTTGAGTATTGGTTCGGCTAACCTCTCAACCTTAAGCACTGAATGCACTGGAAGCTCAAAGGACGAAGCAAAAAAGGAAGAAGAGACGCACCACGATTTTCATTTCAGAGACAAATCTTCATATTTTAAGCCTCAAGATACACACTTATACGTTAAACCTCAGTGCGTTTCGGTTGCCACAATTCCGGAGAGTTCGTCGCCGATTGAAAGTGGCATGCATGGTTTGGTGAGAGTGATAATTATCTTATTATTGCAAGGTTCCTTCAAAGGACATAGTTCTATTTTCAAAGGCATTACTAAATGCAGAAAAAACTAAATAAATTGATTTTTAATTTAAGAAATTTTGCGAAAAAATTACAATTTATATCAAATATAATAAATGTCATCGTAATATATCATTTGGGAATTAAAAACTAATTTTTTTCATGGAACTCGGTAATTTTATTAAGGAAATTTCAAAGCGGTGTGCAAAATGTTTTGCAAGCTTATCTTTTTCATTTATGAATTTGACTCATATTCATAATTATGATGAGTTCTTCATGTCAAGCTTTTGATATTCATATTAAGACCCTCCAAATCTAGTATGATTTTCATATACTCCGTAAATGATACAATTCAAGTCATCGTGTATAGCATAATCATGAATATCTGAATTGCTCAAGATCAAGGACATTCTGTGAGCAATTATTCATTACCCAAACATACAAATTGTTGACTTATATGATTATCTTATAAAGCTTCAAGGTTAAATTTCCGTGTTTTCCATTGGCATGATTATTTAAATTTGAAAACAAATTTTTAATAAAACTTGAACTTTATAAGGAGGGGGGGGGCATTTCCAATAAAAATTAAAGTTCAAATAGAAATTTTGATGAAGAAATAATAAAGTTAAAATTTATGCGCCATTTAATACAATGATTCATGCATGTCTAAGATCGGGAAAGGCAAATATTTACTATATGAAGGGGAAAATCTTGTGAACAGCTATTATTTTCTAGCACTGGAATGAAGAGATTGGGTTCATTTTTTCTCCAATTTTTTTATGATGAAATTCTGTTCTTCTGTAGTTAGGCATCATCACGACAAACATGCCCTTAGAACATTATGAATACTTGTTACAGCTTCATTGGCTAGGATTTGAACAAGCAGGTGGAGTGGAGTCAATTAAGGCAGAGTTGCCCAAATATATGAACTTTCCTGTGTACTTATGCAACTATATATGAGGACCAATTTCTACTGCCCAATTCTTACATTAAACCTAACAAAGTCCTGAAATTAATAATAATTTTTACATGATATCCACCACTTTTTAACTTGAACAGCGTGTAGCAATAAGCATGCAATACTTTTGCTACGGAATTCGATCTAATATTCGAGTTATTGCAAGGAAGAGAGGATATCGTGCCTTGCTTAAATTAGAGCCGGATGGGGTTTTGCTGCGAGATATGAATTTTTTTACCCCGGAGCAGGGAAATCCCATGTTAGGATGTGTGACTCAAGAAGGAGAACTTCTAATATGGAATCTTTACATAAATGAAGGGTGAGAAGTTTTTTTTGTACTTACTATATATTATATTGCATACATGCAATAGCCCTAGCGCGTGCCTAAGATTTTTGTTTAAAAGAAGGTGAAAAATGGACCATTCATCAGTCAATACACATGCATGTTTAAAATTGCTCTAAGATTTATTATTTTCTACTTATTTGCTCTATTATTTTTCTTGCATTGGGTAAATTTGCACACATTGCTGAAGTAAAATTAAAACTCTTAATCAACATGTAAAAAGTAAAAAATATAAATGAATCAAATCATTCACTGAATGAGATATGAATATGATCTGTAAACTGCCTATACTATAGTTCATTTTGATTTTATGGTTAAAATTGATTCATAGTTATGAACAGAGATGCAAAGACAGAGACTGAGAGTGATATCCAAGATGTAGTACACAATTATACTTCAATGAACAACAGAAATTCCAAATTATTCTTTCTTGAATAGATTTGTTTTGCTCTAGCAATATATATTTAAATTATGGCAAATGAGCTGATTTGTTACATCTACGAATGTTTCATGTCATACATTTTTTATTTGTTAAGTTCATTCGTTTTTACAAAGGAAGTTTATATGAGTATTGTTGTTTTGAGTTTCCCTTGAAATATAATAACTCTACAAATTTTTATAATACTTTCTATAAAATTCTCTGATGTCAATTAATTTACCATATCCGAAATTCTTATTTTTTTAAATCTGAAGCTGAGCTTCGCGCAATGTGACATTTCCGTTATGAATAAAAATTTGCCAAAAGCGATATAGAAAGTTAATATGTGCTTTATTTGTTTTGTTCAGTTCAGAAGAGATTGGAGTCAGATGGTACGTACGTACAGTTGGGGCATGTATTGAACGCTTTTGTTGGGGTGAAAATGGCACTGGGATTGCGGTCTCATCCCCGAATGTAGTGTTGGTGAGGTTTGAAAATTTATTGAATTTGCAGCATAATAGCACTACGCTTCCCAGCACCAAGTTTGAACATGTCGTGCAAGTCGATTCGTTAGGGATTATGGGAACGCTACTAGCTTCACACAAATCTCAGGTAATGTTAATTTCCTTTATTTCAGTTAATGCAAGCAGGGGCAGTTGCCGCAAGGGGCTATGCCCCCGCCCTCTTCCGTAGTTTTACAGGCTGTAATTCTTTTAATCATTTACTACTTTTATCGTATCTTTTTTTTGTAAATTTAACATTTGACTTGCATCATGCACAATACGCAAAACAAAGCCAGAAACCATATGATGTTTACATAATACTGCTTTTTTTCTCATTTTTTAAAGGTTAATGATTTCGTATTATGGCAAGACTTAGCTATTACGGCAGGATCAGATGGTATGGTACATATAAGCAATATATCCCCCCCTTACAATTTCACATTCCCCGACGAATTCCCCACATTAATTCGATTTGCTCCTTATGCGGAAAAAAGTGTCATTCGAGCGTTTCCAATCTGCCAAGAGCTTGACAATCTATTGCTTCTCACAATGAGGGAGCATTCTGGGGAGCAAAACTATAGAGTTCAAATATCTTTGTGGCATGTAAGCCTTGACAATGTGGATGTGCCCCCCAATCTCCAGCAAGATTTTTATATTGAGGGGGGTTCGGTGAACTTTAAGCCCTCAGAAGGGGGCTTGTCTATTGCTCCAAACCAAGCCGGAACGCATGTTATTATTGCGGACAGCACTACTGGCTTGATGTACATGCTACATTTTAACCCCGAAGGGACCGATTTCTCTCCGTTAGGGTACTTTGATTTTCTACGTCCGTATGCACTCTCATACCCTATAAAGAGTTTTGTCGTGTTGGATCTACAAAATGGGTTAGAAGTTATGGCCATGCAATCAAAACCGGTGCAGGTGTATACATTGTATACGAAGAATGCTACAGATCAAATCGTACGGGTAATGAATCAAGATACAGATCAAAATAACTGTCTACTGGACATTGGGCTGTCGAAGAACTCGCTGAAGCAAGAGAAGTCTCTGCCAATTGGAGTACTAAGCAAAGAGTTTCATTCGACTCTAAATAATCAAGATAATCGTAAGGTAACAAAAGAAGAATCAACATCAGATTATCTTTCTGCATTGTTAGATCTCAAAAAGACCCGCACAGCGAATGAAGAAAATTATGTATATAGTACTCAACAAATAAAGGGCCCCTCCCCGGTTTTTCCCCCTCCCGGAGTTGGCATTGATCACTCATCCGCTGCCCTCTCTTTACATGATTTCATTTTAGATGACGATAAAAAAAGTAATTCGTCTGAAAATGCTTTCCCATCCCCCAAGACATTTACGGATCGTTTAGTTATGAAGGCTCAAAGTATATACGAAAATAATGAAAGGGAGGCTACTGCAGTTCAACCCGGAGTTTGTGCTGCCTCTAAAACACGTTTTTCCCCCTCAAACGCAATGGAATTTGCTTTGAATAGGGACCGAGATAGGCCCTCATCTTCCCCCTTTCCGCCTGGTACCTATAATGTAAGTACTCCAACGAGTATACCTGATAGCCCTGAAAAAGTGGAGTTTGGAAAAAGCAGACAAATTTTACTTGCTGGTAATTCTACAACCACAAATAGTATTTCAGATACTATCGTAACTCCTCGCAATCTTCAAGAAGAAGAATCAATAGATAAGCAAGATGTAGTACCATTTCCTACATCAGCAAAGTATTGTATGAATAGCATTACTTCTATCCCCAAAAATTATAATAAAGAAAAATTAGATTCGGGTCTAATTTTGCCTCCTGCTCCTATTTCAAGTGGCAACCATAGATTTTTGAACAGTCCATTAGTACAAGAAAGCATGCAAAGAGAAGAGTTGCAAGGCGAGAAGCCGTCAATTTTCACTTCTTTCTCAGCTGGAATTTTGAATGCAGAGTCAGAAAAATCTTCTTCAGCTGCAAGCAGTACGGACCTTACGGGTATTCCTAGATATAATAGAAAGACTGTTGCCGATCAATTGCGGATAAATTCGTCTGTCCCTGCTAGTATTCCAATGTCGGGTTTATATGTGTCTGAGTCCTACCAAAAGTCGAGATTGGATAGAGGACAAAAGAGGGTATCTGAAAATATATCCATAGATAGTTCACATAGTGCCCAGTTTGTACCCAAAAATACCACGAAAGCAGAATCATATCAAGATGCAAATAAGCAAGAATATTCTATTTTAACCAGTGCTCCTGTTCCGAATCCCCCATCAAACCCAGCAACCTCTCATGCAAGTAGCAGTGCATTAAGGGGCGAATTCAGTTTTTTGAGGTTTCCTTACCCCCAAAAATCTGATTATATACCCCTTATGAACGCCAATGTAAACCCAGTGCAGCCTCAGCCCGCAAAATCCGATACCCCCCCACCTAATCTTGCTGAAAATTCACCAAATAACTCCAGGCCGACCCCATTTAACACCCCAGTAGATGGCATGAAAGAAGTAGAGGAGGGCAAATATAGGGATGTTTCACGATCAGAGACAGCTGTACCACAGGCCATAGGGAAAGATAGGAGTCGTGAAATGAGGGATTTTTTCGAAGAGAGCAATTTGCTTGCAATAATATCCTCTGAAGTATCGGAAGCTGTAAAGAAAGAAGTGAATTCAACAATGATGCCCATGGTAGCTAAGGTCGTTACTCATTCTCTAACCCAAGGTTTGAAACCCAGGTTAGATGCATTGACATCTCAGATTGCAAAGCTGGTTTTAGAGGAGCACAAAAAATCAGCATTGAGGACTTCGGTACGTAAAAAAAGAAAATTTAATCAAGTTTAGATGTAAGGAATTCACTTTAATAATTTTTTTTCGTATAATGAATAAATGAAATGTCGTATTTTGTTAAGTTCAATATTAAATTTTTGGATATAACATACTTATTTGGTGGTCCCAATAGATTAGTTATATCTGAAGTTTATTGCATATACTTTAAATCTTAGCCCTGCACTTTCTCAAGTTGTTAACGGACAAAGGTTTTGAACAGGTTGTTTTTTTATTTTATGCCTTTTTTACCTTTCCAAAGTTATTCTAAAATGTGAACTTTCGATAGTGATAATCTCATATGAACTCAAGGTCATTACAGATTTTATCAGCCTTTTTTTTAAATCTCTGGTGTTGTTGGAGAAATTATTGTTCTTAATATTTTTATTTTTAGCAAATTATTTTCTTCTACGCAAGCGCCATGAAATGCAATTGTTATATATTCTAATTAAGCATAATGACTGATCGGTTAATTCATGTCTCTTAGAATTACCTCAAAATTTTAAAGAAACATATTAATATTGTGTTGGGCTTTGATATTTGTAAACTTGTTCATTGCTGTCAGTGTTCATTAACTTTTTGTGACATGCAGGAAGAAATTCAAAAAGCACTTACCAGTGCAAGCACCGATGCAGCTTCTTCAGCAAGTAAAACCTTGGTGGAGCCTCTAAGTTTAGAAATTCGAAATAGTTTTCGGAGTCAATTTTTGCCCCAGTTAGAAGGAGGAATGCAAAGGGCTTTCGGCCAAATGCATTCTGCCCTAGAAAAAGGGCTCAAATCTGCTCCGCTACTCGGTAAGTGCTTATGCAAGATAAACTTTTACGAATTGCAGCAAACTTTGGATATAATCAATTTGCTTTTAAAAATTTTCACTTATAAACGAAAAGACAAATCGCAGCAAGTTCAGCTTCAAGTTTTCGTATGCAGCAAATTACTTTGGTGATTTTTACAGATTATTTCTATCCGAAGTGTACTGTATCATAAAAAAATAAGTTTTTTTTAATAATTCACTTTAATATAGAATAAAATAGCCTCAAGTAAGCCAATCATTCCTAACAGAGACCCAAATTATTTGCATTTTTATACCTTCGCGCATTTTCCGGGTCTCTTTGAATGCATATTGCATGAAAACTTATGAAAGGAGTCGAAGAAAAAGTGATATTTTTCAATGCACGTAATTTTTTGGCTTGAAATTTGAAGGAATGCTACTTTGTTTATTTCAATAGGAAAAACTAATATTTACAAAGAACAAGAAGAAAATCTTAAATTTTGTGGCCTTAAACTTGTGAATGTTCCCAATAGAATATTGATTTTAAATAATAAATAAATTTGCTTTATTTTATTACAGCTAGTCTGCAATTTTTATTTCTGAAGAACATAGGGAAAAGATGCTGTATGAAAGAATTAGGCATTATCGTCCGATAGAAAAATGACTCTATGGGTTGTTACCAACTCATTTATTCCTTTCCGCTTTTCCTAATTAGTAAATTTTTAATATTCAATACAAATAATTCTTGAAGTTTGTACCCAATCTCTGTTAAGTTTTAGCTAAATTTTGAGTTCCATTGAAAAAAATGAGTTTGATACACAGCTCTACGGGAGTTTAAACTTTGGGAGTTCTTTAGCCTGCTATTCTTTGTTTTTTTTTAATCGATGAATTTTCAAAGTACATTACACTTTGGATGTAGCAAATCTATCAGGACCACTGAATAAATTTGTTATATCCGAGGTTTACAGCAGAACAATTTTTACTGCCAAAAAATATTATATTTTGAGTTGTTTGCATCAATGCAGGTATTGAAATGGGAACGAATGTGAACGATGTACGAAAAGAAATGGCATCAATTCATGTAACAGTTCACAAGCTTTCCGAACAGATTGCGGCACTAACCAGTGCGGTGGATAACTTATCAAAAATAGTAGCAAAACCATCCGCTGCTCCTCCTTCTGTACCACCTCCAGTAATGTCTATACAGCAAGCGAAGCAAGAAATTCAACAGTGCTTAGTGGAGAACAGGCACATTTCTATGAAACTAAAATTTATTTTGTAAAAATCTTATGATTAATGGTTTATTTGAAAGTATTGTATAGATACAAGAAAGAAAAGTTGGGTCAACATTGATGAAGTAATGCTAACCATAAAGTTGACATCCCAAATTGTTTGTGGAGAGTCATCATTCTTGAAATTCGACTAGTTTATTTCTTGTCAGATCACAGTTCAATACACAGTTCTATGTTTATGATTCGTACATGGAACATATACAGCGGATATCCAAGTAAAAATTTTTTGAAATGGGCAGCAAAAATGCAAATAAATGAAAAGCTTCAAACTTTCTACCCCCCCCCACTAGGTTAATCCCCCTCCCTGTGGCTTTTTTTGGAACATTAAAAAACCAAAAAGATTGTCCTAAATTTGATTCTGTTTTTACTTTTGTAATTATCAACCTTCATTTTAGCCTGTTTCATTTTTTTGAAAAGCTCATTTTTGCCCATTTTACATTTAACCAGTAGAGGTTTTTTCGTCCTAGTGTTTGAGTAAATGAGCATGAATAAAAAAGAAACTTAAAAATCATGAGAATATTGAACAAAAGCGTTGAGATGGGTTGATATGCACATAAAAAGGACTATATATATCCTATATATGTATACAAGAAGCGAATCTTTTTTGTTCAGTTGCATGCTTAAATAAAAGTCCTTTTTTGTTATTGTAGGTTTGAAGATGCGTTAAGAAAAGCGATGGATATTTCAGATCCACAACTGTTGGTAAATGTTTGCAAGAGATTGGATAGCGCTTCTATCCCTTCCACATTAAGTCAAATTACGTTACTTTCTTTGCTGCACCAGGTGAGCGAATTGCATATTAAAATTGGTAAAAAATGTACCGAAATTTATCGCATTTTATCAAACAAATATATATAGATATTTTATACCATGAGAGGTCACTGGTACAGAAAAAGACTTGTAATTTTCTTTATTTTATGCTATTGTGTCTGCCCAAGCAATGCTCAGTCCTCCTTGCGGCATCTCCCTTGTTGCTTCGGGCGATTTTTTACTTCCTCGAAAGTACTATTTTCTTCTCTTATAGACATCGAAAAACAATAAAGTGGTTATTCGAAGAAAATAAGTTCTGTAATATAAAATTGATTTTAGCCAACTTAAAACTCTAAAATCTAAGAATGAGTGACCTTGATGGAGATGCAATGCAATTTAGATTTTAGAAGGCTTCATGCAATTTTGTATGGCTTATTCATTTGGAACCATTGGAAAAGTTAGGAAGGCTTCCTGGATATGATTTTTATAGTTTTAATATCCGGTGCATGTAAAATTGTTTTAGAACTATTGAAATTGCTGTATTCAAAATCAAGATGTGCCAAATTTGAAATTGTACAGTTCTTAATCTTTTCACATCTATGTTTGGTTTTTAATATGAAATATACAGAAATGTTAGACATGGTATTATATTCGGAGGGATATGACAGCATTGTACTCAATGACTCCCTTTTTCACAAGTTTATTTGGATGTGAATTTTAGAAATGACATCATATTTTGGGGAATACAATAGCATTGAAGTAGATGACTTCTTTTTTATAGCTAAGTTTAGATTTGACTTTCGAAGTGCCGCTCAAGCTCGCTTGGCTTCAAAACTGTGCTGCAACACTAAACCCGAAAGATGAACGTATTTTTCCTCAATCTTATGACGTTCTTTTGGATTTAAAAAGAGCAGTTGAACAGGTAATACCAAGCAATTTTTTGTTTTTAGTTAATTGTATGAAATTGTGTCATGTAAATTTTAAACAGATAAATGTGTGAACCAATTGGCGTGCAACAAATTTAAATGAATCACAGTGCGAGTCATTTTTAGATCGTGCAGATGATATTCCATAAGCTGATACTGTTGGTTGCTCCAAAACTCAACTCATTAAATTGATCAGATCAACAATATCAATACATACTGGCAAAGGGATGTCAGTGGAGTGTAAAGCTATCGAATAGTTGAATAAATAGATTGAAGTTAACAATTATACTTCAATATAGAAGTTTTCTGTAAACCTTTTCTAAAACTGCATGATGAAATAATGACTAGTCTACTGCGTAGTATACTCTACTAGTCTGCATCAATATCAACGAATGTACTAAACATGACTAACGCAAGCGATGCATAAACGTCCGTTTTTTATTTTTATAGTTGTTTTAATCTTTTGAATATTTTAATATTAATCTTTCTGGCCCTAGATTGCTCCATTGGTAGGAGCACAGCGAGGGCCTAGTGCCACCATGATTCGAACTTTGTTGCTGATAATTAGCAGTCACATTGCATCTTTGTCAAATTTCTAACACAGAGGATTCTGTTCACTGGGAAACATGGGACTTTCGTTGATACATATTTTGAAATTGAGCTCATTGAGATCTCTGGTTGAAGGTGTATCTTTTTTATGCGCTAATCCTTCTCTTTTTCCCACATTTATATTGAATGAATCCGATATCTCCATATTCAATAGTACACTTCGGATGCATTAAATTCGTGTTAAATGGATTTTCACTTCTAATAAATAAATGAAACAGTCATGTTATGCAAAGTTCAGCTTCAGATTTGAAGATGTAACGAATTCATAGTATATAATATAGTGTGCGCTTATCAATGCATAGACTGAAAGAAAAGTACAGAACACGATGCACATGTTTCCGGTAAATGCAAAAGAACTAGATAAAATTGCAAAGACATGAATAACCATATTATTCGGAAAATGCTATCGACATTTATTTTCTTGTATACATCTAATTGCTTCTAAGTTTTTAAAATGCAGAAAAAATGATTCAATTTTTCAAACTTATGGCTTGATAGTCAAATTAAATAGCGTTATATCTTGATTAAAATTGTAACAATTACATCCCCATTTAAAAATTGAGCCAAAATAATAGTTTTAGTGTTGCTAGTGTCCAGCAGTCCCGCTACCGCATATTTTATAAATGAAATCTTACATTTTCTTTTAAACAAAATATTTTTAATTGCAACTCTGCAAGTTTGTACTAGGTATAGTACTAAAAAAATATGATATATGTTTCTGAGAAACAGTTCTTTTTTGTAATAGTACAATACTTCATAGCTTCTGAAGTATTTTGTAAGCCTGAGTGAAGAAAAAGCATTGACTTCATGTCAATTCCAACGA
The DNA here is from genome assembly GCA_032358265.1 of Vaucheria bursata. Lineage (NCBI taxonomy): Eukaryota > Xanthophyceae > Vaucheriales > Vaucheriaceae > Vaucheria > Vaucheria bursata. The sequence goes on from JAULBW010063078.1 coordinate 34,221, forward strand.
ATCGAACATTGTTTAATGACAAGTTCATATCATTGCAGGATCAGTTATAGACAGGTCTCTGCAAACTAGGGATTTTTAAAAATCACTCATCAGACTTATTTTAGGGAATATTGCAACAATATTATGGATTTTAAAATTAAATTGGGGCTTATACATTAACAAGTATTTCAGGCACAATAAAAAAATAAACATGAATTAAGTGAACTTTTCTCGTGCAACTTGAAAGCAAATTACTTCGGAGTTCCTGTAAGTCTTTGATATCATGCTGCACAGTTGGACTAACTCTGCATGTTACTTTGCTTGCATTTGGCCCTCAAGCGTATAATTAGACAATGATGCTTGCTGTTCATTTTTTGTGATGAAGTTTCAATAATTAGGCTCAACTGTATGCAGCCATGACATAACAGAACTATATCAGATCCAAATTCACTTAAATTTTTGAACTTTTTGCATTAATCTAGGAAGATGAAAAGTTGTGATTTCCATAGAAGCCAACCTGTCATTTGAATGAGGTGCTTAAATTCTTGAATACGATGAATCGTTCTTGAGTTAGCAAGTATAAAGTGCCGTTCCAAAATCCTTCTCCAGTTGGTGGCAGCGACAAATTAAAAGATCTTCAAAATCTTTATTTTGCACACTCGAAATTTCCAATGGAGTTGTAGGGCAAATACAACTGATTGCTTTGGTTAACGTATGTAATCATTTTATCAACTTCTTTGACAAGACATTAAACCGTTGAACTGCTACTGATAGCAATGTTCTCATTTCCAATCTATCAATATTGACAAAAAAAAGCAAACAGAATTTAATAGATATTCTAATTTACTGGCTGAAATATATGGTTCAGTTTCAGGTTTATGAATAGGAATTTTTCTTTTAAATAACTGATAAGATTATGAGACGCTTTACACTGCTCCCAAATTGTTACCATCTTCACTGGAAAACTTTAAAAGCTATATTGATTTGTCCAGTGAGTGACACCATAATTGATATTACATTCCAAAATATTTTATTAGGACATTGTGTCATCTTCCTATTTTGACTGCAAAAATTACCAATGGCATTCTATTTTTTAAATCCAAATGCAGTTTCGATTAACAAAATTCATTAGGTAGATATAAATATTTCAGTTTTGCCAATTAGTCTTATCAACATTTCATACTTTTTCTGGAAAAATATAAAGGTGCAAGTTACGACTGAAAATTTGTTTTATTGTCAGCAATAGTTAAAACTTTGCCAATGATCATTCTTCACTGGTGATTCCCACAACAGTTGTAAACTGTGCAGTTGTTTGTGCTTTTTCTGACAGATTTTAGAAATAGTGCACTTAGTCCAGAAGAGCAACCCATTATTGCAGCAGTACCGTTAGATGTCAGACCAATTTGTGTTTCTAAAGCTTCTGGATGTAAATACTGGAAGAAATGCTGAACAAGTTCAAAATAATTCTTTCCTCTACGTTTTCCATCAAACATTGATATTGCAAGGCTATGAAAATTGAAAATTTTATTTGCTGAATCTAATGCAAAATAAATATCAATATAACCATCAGATTTGTGCATTGCTGTAAGGAATCCACTAAAATTACAATGCATGAAATTTTCAGAGAAGAACAGAGAAACAGAAAGATAAGATATAAACATATACAATAGTTGTTATTAAATTACTTCATGTGTTGCCAAGAGTAAATCTTGCCAACACATTGCATTGATAGCATTTCCAGTACATTGACTGAACTCAAATACAACATAATTAGTAAATACTCAAGATTTTTTCAGATAGAAGGCATGGCACAATATTAGTTCCTAACAGTTGCTCCATCTGTAGCTACACTAAAAGCCCAAGATTTGTCAGGGGGATGGAAAAAATTGCCAAGTAGTATATTCTGACAAGTTGACAAACAATATTTCCAGTATCTTTATCATTTTAATTGTCCAAAACTCATGCAACCAAGTTCATCAAAATTACAAAATTTTGCACTAAAAAGTGGAACGAGGAAGCTATTGCAAGCAAATAAATTGCAATTCAAAACGGTTTGAGATACTGAAATTTAGAAATGCAGTAATTTTTTTCTGCTAAGAAAGTAAATCTTTCAAAAAGCATCTAAGTTGGCATTCAATTTAACTTCTAGTATGGTTCTGAAATCATTTATTTCCATTTTGCATATCCATCATATTGCACAACATTTGAATGATACTACTAACAGTCTTATCCATGACAACAAATATAGTCATGTTGATTTTATCCATAAATATATCCAATGTAATTTGTTTAAATAAATTATCTTTTTGAATCTTTGTCTCAAGTATTTTGCATTCAGTATACTTTCTCAGATGATTATTTTTAGCAAGTACTGTAAGACATTATCAGCTAGAAATGGTTGAAACTCTCTTGTAGTCTTTGCAGCTTTGCATTTATTCTCATTTTTTACTGTTCACCCATCAAATCTTTTAATGCTTGTGCTTGTGACATTTGTTCTTCCATACATTTTTCTTCTCTGCTGTACCATTGACAAAATTTACACATGGCAGATTCGACTAACCCAGCACCAGAGGTAGAAAAGACTGGCTCTAAGCCTATTTTAACTTCATATTTTGCAATGCATTTATGCGCATTTGATTTTTGCCTCATAAGTTGAAAATAGAAATAGTGACTTCTACTGAGCTTTCCCTAATAAAGTGTGCTTGCTAATTCAAGAGAAATTTGATAGCTCTTTGTGAACATGAGAAAGTTTACAACACTAAAATAAGGGGCACAAATATTTAAAATAAGGACAGCTAGGAGTTATCTTTAATTTGTAGAGACCTGGTCACACTCACTAAATAGTTGCTCAACATGTATCAAGTCTATCTTGAAAGTTTGCCAATATGCATGCAGAAATAAGTTATTGTTGATATTATTACATTGCACTCTGTATGGTTAAGTTTACATTCTAGATCTTACAACTATCTGCATACCTTTCCATTTTTAAAGACATAAAAACTGAGTACAATTCTGTGGATGACAGATTTTAATTTAGATAGAAATAAATATTAGGCTGAGCTTGCTAATTACATTTGAAGTTAACCTGCTGATAAAATAATCAGTACTTAATGCATATTTTGTGCTGTAAAAGCTATGTTTAACTATGCAAAAAGTAAAGTGCGGAGCTAACATAAATTTGACACTTTTTCATTCTTCTCATGTTAAATAGATAATGTGTATGATACGATATATAAGAATTCGTACTCCATGATGTTTCTCCAACTTGTAAATTTGTAACAGCATGTATGCTTTAAAACCATTTCTACTGAAATAATACATATAAATCATGACCCCTGATTTATAATTCAAGACTTTAAGTTGAATTTGGCAGCAACATAAAGAAATAATGTAGCTTTATTTAAACAGAAAACTCAATATTGAAATGAGTTAACCAATAATTACAATGTTCTTCAAATCTAAAGTTATTTGTAAAATATTTATGAAATACAAAAAACTTTTTGAAAGTCTAGTAGTATTCAATATAACAATTCAAGCTTTCAGAAATATTTTTTGCTAGTACTTATAAAATTTTTTGTAATAAGTAAGCATTCAGCCTATTATTATCTCTATTTAACACAAGTTATTAATTACTTTAATTAAAAAATGGTTGAATTAGACAAATAAATTTTGAAGAAAATTCCAATTATCAATTTATCAAATCAAAAATGGTGATATAAAGAGCAACTTTTACTTATAGCTAAAATAAATTGATAGAAAAGAATGTACTTGAGTCTGCTTTTGCAACAAAAAAATCTATTCTGCAGATGTTAAACTAATTCCCAGTATTGGTATTTTATCTTTGCTATTACTGTAAGAAGCCAACTAATAAAGATAAAGAGTGAAGAACAAGAGAACACTTTAGTATAAATGCATCTTTATTAGTCAATCCTTACAACATTGCAGTAATCTTCACATTGCCAAACGTCAGTTCATCAAAAGTACTTGTACACAAAGAAGTATTTCCTATTCAGAATCGGCTGGAAAAGTTAGATCCCTCATGATTGCATAGAACGTATATCAAATTGAGTCTCTGTAAGCATTAGTAAAGAAAAATATGCTCCAAAATATAACATTTCATGATTAATCTGATTCTTATAAGCGTCACTATTCCTACTGCAACTTTTTCATTTGCTATTGGAGGTTGTGATCAGTGATCCATTCACACTTAATGGTTATTTCAAATCAATCCCCAATGATGCTAAAAAATTTTTTGCTACCTTGACTACAGCTTTTTCTAGCATTTTGTTTGCCAATTACTTAAGCACTTGAAAAAATGTTCTTGAGTAGTGGAACATTTTTTTAATGCTGCATCAAGCTATCTGTGATATTTTTCAGCTACCATGTAAAGAAAGTACTAACTTTATAGTGATTAAACTTTCAATCTTTGCAAATTGTTCAAACCACTTAAAACTGATCTCATGGTTTGAACAGATTATATATTTTTAACATTCAATAATAAAAATAACCTCCTTTGAATATGGATTAAGTTCATAAATTTATAAATGAAGCTACTTCACATTAAGTAATCAGAAAAAGATTCTAAAATCTGTCAATTGCTGAAAAATATAGCAATAAAGTTTATTGATTCTATTGGCTGTCAAAGCAAATATGAAATTTTTTTGTGAAAGTATATTACTTACAAAGTAAAAATAGAAATAAACAGGTACAAACATCACTCTAATCAAGCTATAGATGCAGTGACCTATTCAATATTAAGTCTAAAATGCAAAAAAATGCAGCATTTAAAATACTTGAGGATACAGCAAAATCTTGGATATGTAAATTCAACTAATAATTCTAGCTGAAGATAAAAGTAGGGCGTACTTGAGATAAAAGTAGGGCGTGCTTAACTAAAAGCAATCATTTTATTAGAACTGCTGAAGCACAAAGAAAGCTGCCAGAAAAAAACTTGGCAATACTTAATGATAGAAAACCAGTACATATTTCTTTCCAGTTACATTGAGTTGCTAGGCAAAGAGGTTGCAGTATTGTATTAATCAAGAAATAAATCTAGCACAGCAAGAGTATGAAATGTACAGAGTTTTGAAAACACATTTCTAGTGCCTCATTCTTATATTCCAAATTTAAGCATGATTTGTTGATGGTCATTTCTCACACTTTGATTTAACAAAATGTAGTTTTGATATCTAAAAAGTTACATATTCCTTTTACTGAATTAATTTGAAAAAAAGACTATCATCAAGTAAGCAGAGACTGGACTAAACAAAATTTGACCGTAAAATAAAGTTAAAATGTACATGAAAATTGATGTACATGTTGCTTTCTTTCACAAAACTATACATATAAATATGTACAACTCAAAGTAAATTTGGCTACCACTGCTGAACCTTATCATTTTATGCTATGAGACTTGTGTTTGTTTCAACAAAGTATGAAATCTAATTTTTACAATTAAAAATGGTAAATTGCAGAAATTAAGTTACAATCTACTATAAATAAGTACTTGTCATAATTAATCTTTAAATTGGGCTAGATATAATGCAAGGAACTAAATTTAGACTCTTCATTTGAATTAAATAAATGATAAATTAAAGTTGAGGTATGTTTTTGCCATAAAGAGCTGTATACATATTCATAACTTTTCTGAAAAACAAAAATTAAAGTTTATAAAATTAATTTTTCACATACTCCATGCAACTTGGATTTTAAGTTTCATACACAAAAATTGGTTTTGATTATCACATTGTACTGCACTATTGCATGTACATTTATATTGTTTTATGCTGTAAATCACAAGTTGTAATGAGAGAACTGGTTATTGAAATAAAAAGAACAAAATGCAATGAAATGCTTTAATTCAGTGGAGATGTAATAGGAATGCAATAGTTGAAGCACAAAAAGAAACGGACAAGAATTAGTATAGATATGTCACATTCAATAATTTGCGTTGATAGAAGTGAGAATATTCTATCAACACAACAAAATACATGTAAGCTGATAATTCAAAATGTATGACTCTCCTTGAACTTTACTTATGTGACTCTCCTTGAACTTCTACCAAAGTGACTCTCCTCAAATCAGAATTATACAAATCCTCTTGAATTGTATAGTTGCACAAATCTCTCTGAATTGCACCGCAGCTACAAACTGAAATAGTACTTTAGGAACTTAATTCCTAACAAGATGGTGTAGCATATAGAAGGAAAAACATTGCATGAAATACTAAAAGCGTCTTTAGCAAGCAGGTGCATTAAAAGGCAAGTTGAACAGTAGAATCACAAATTCAGCTTACATACATAAAGAATTTAGTGTTTACTTGTCAAAAACAACGTAATATAGTTGTAAAAATGAAACAGTATATTCAAGTCTTGTTATAAGTATAATGGTTTTATAGCTGATTAAAAATTTTATTGAACATGAAGCCAGCCAAAGAAAGGCTTGATGTCAAAAAATGAATGATATCACCACAATGACTTCACCAATGCTTGATGAAACTGTTTCAAATAAACAATGGTGACATGAAAAATTCTCATGTTTTCAAAAGCTTTTAAACTAGCTCCAACTGCTTAGCCCTAGCTGCTAAGTTTCATTTGCTTAGCTCTCTTTACTTAGCTCTAGTTTTTTGAAATTTTTGGCATTAGCAATGCCTTTAGTATATAAAATTATTCAACACCATATGGTTATTTGATTAATGCTTGTATCTAATTATATGAACTTGAAAAGCACAGTAAAACCCCTCTTAATGCATCTCCTGCGTGTGCATATTTTTATATATGTATGGGATTTGGTAGTTGCTATCTGTGTTATGGGCATAATAGCATGCTTCTCTAGTTACATTTACATACTCTTCAACTCAATTATGGAACTGCAGTGTAATAGTTTATGTTCAAATGGGGTTTAAGTGTGAGAACTATAGATAATCATAGTAGTCTGTGACACCTTTTGAATACAAGTTCATTGTTTTGGTGCAGTCAAAATTCATTTTTACAGTATTCATTAACTCATAAGTTTATGCATAGACCCAGCAAAAAATTGTACGTGCTTTTGAGAACCTATCAGCCCACATTATCTCAGAATGTTTTGAACTGATTGCTGAAGAGAAACTTACAGTTATCACCAGGTATTGCGGTAATTTTAAAAACCAAAAAAAGACTGCTGACCATTTTAGAAAACTACCAGAATTTGAGACTAAATCAATGAACCATCAACTGCTAGCTTGCCTCTGAAATAAAATTACTTGATGAAAAGTAAAAACTGTTTGTTGTTTATTAGAGAAATGTTGGGTATCCCAATTTTGAGAACTTTGTCAATGTGAGCAGATTGAATGAAGCTAAACAGAAATATAGCAGACTGACAGAAAAAACAATCCAACAAGTCACCATTGGGTTTTGTAATCTTCTTAAGATTTCAGAAAATGATTGACTTGCACTGTCAAATGGAAAACTTTCATAATTTCAAAATTACTATGAACTAAAGTACCAACATTTTTCTGGTGATGTTCAATTTATTCCTGAAAAAAATTGAATCAGAACATGATAAAGTAGGAAATATCATTCAGATACTCTTAATGTCAATACTTACCATTGATTGGATGATACTTGGAATATGAACAAAATCTCATTTTTTTATGCTTGCTATCATAACATGGTCTTGCCAAAAATTCTCAAGCTGATACTAAACAAAATAAAACTCCAATCACTCTTGTACTATCTTTTAATGCCACTGAATTAGAACATCTTGAAACACTGCTCATTGGTACAGTAGCCAAACCATGTTGTTAAAAATTAAAATTGGTGGCAGCTTATATTTCAATATTTTTACAAGAATGACTACAAAAAAGTACCTAAGAACTTTTGAATTATTGCATAAAAGCGCAACATATTGCTTATTGTTGAAAATCTTCCTAAAAAAGATTGACATGGAACTTGGCAATGTTCAGATTGAATATTTACATCAAATTTGATAGCTTACATTCAGTCCTTTTATGCAAACCTTATTTGAGCATCCAAAGGACTTTTCTGCCATTTAACTTTTCATCTCACCATTGATAAACTAGAGTGGTGCACTTGATGCAAATGTCTAAAATTGATTTACCTGTTGCAATGAATTTTTAGCAAAGATTGCTTGGAAAGATGTCAATGATGAAAGCATTTTGGACTATTGGAAATATGCAAAAATCATTTCAAACCACAATGAGACTACATTGGGTGTAGATTTTGGATACTTTGGAATTCAATTACTACAAGAGGCCTGTAGTTCTCAGTGTAGAAGCAAATTTAAAAAGATGGCTATAGGATTTTGTGAATGCTGCAGAATATGTGGATGTTGATGCTAATGAGGCAATAGGATATAAATTTGGAGGATATGGTTGGACTCATTATTGAGCGCAGAAAATGAAATTGAATTAAATAATGATAGAAATGATGGGGTGAAGAATAAGAATTTGGGTCCTTTAGATATTTTCAAATCTGTAAGAAACTGGTTTCAACTGTTGTACGTGTAGCTCAGATATCAAATAGACAAGTGAAAATGCAAAGCAGAAAACTTATAACTGTATATTCAACAATTCACTTCATGTGTTACCAAGAGTAAATCTTGTTAACACATCTTAGATTTACTATTTTCAAATGCATACAACTTAAACTGAGTACAAATGATAATCGAATGAACAAGTATATCCGAATAGAAGACATGGCACAATGTATATGATCCTAACAAAATCATTATTAAATCTGGAGAAATATTGGTAAGAAAACTATATCAATCTTAATCCAAAGACTAGGAGTCCGTTGCAACAAACTTGTTCTAAGCTACAATTCAATATATCTGCATCAAGAAAGCAGTCCAGTGTCCTTGATCTCTTCTCTTCTCTCTTGAAAGTGATCAAATTTGAGTTCATTAAACACAATACTGCACAATGCACAATTTTTGATTTGAATTCCTCTGCATGCATACTTTAAGTATGGATAGCGAATACTTGCAACAGTTGGTATACAGTAACAGGGGTTAAAATCTAAATGAAATTTTAAATCTTTTAAATTAGGCCAGCTAAAATTGAATAAAGTATTCATTGCAAGTTTTGACCGTTGGATATTTTTTGAATAAAAAGTAAATTTTATTTACTGTTATGCGCTTGTTTTATAGTCAATTAATTTCGTGAAAATTTAACTTCTGCGAAACTTAATTTATATAATTATGATCAGCCCCACTGTTTGCAGTTTGTTAAGTTCATTGCAAACTAAAGATGGGCATATTCCAAGTCCACTCGTCATCGCAACTCTATATCGAAGCACTTCTTACATCGAAGGAAGCTACTGCTGTAGCAGGCAAGTTCCATAATTGGAACTTGCAGGATTTTATTATAGGTAAAAAACTAGGTATAGGAAGGTTCGGAAGTGTTTATCATGCCCGGGTCAAGCACAGCAATTTCGTTGTTGCGCTTAAAGTGATTGAAAAGCGAGAGCTACTCAATATCAACATGGAGCACAAGCTGAGACGAGAAATCGAAATTCAAAGTCATCTTAGACACCCAAACATTTTGTGTCTATACGGTTTTTTCTACGATGATAAGAAAATTTATCTCATCTTAGAGTTAGCGGAGCCAGGTGGATTATTGAGACAATTGAAATTTCAACGTCGCTTTAGCGAACGCCGAACAGCAATGTGTATCAGAGATGTCGCCGACGCCCTAAGTTACTGTCATTTCAACCACTTTATTCATCGAGACATTAAGCCAGAAAATATTCTCATTTCGCAGAGTGGAAGAGTAAAAATCACTGATTTTGGTTGTATCGTGCACAAACCAAGCAGCCGACAACTTGGTTTTTGCGGCACTTTGAGCTATATGCCTCCACAAATGAAAGACGGAATTATTTATAACGAGACTGTAGATGCGTGGGCTGTCGGTGTTCTCTGTTTCGAGCTATTGACTGGTTACTGTCCATTCGATGCTGACAGTCGAGATACTACTTACAAGCGTATATGCGAAGTAGATTTACGTTTTCCCGTCTATATTAAAGATGATGCTAGAGACTTGATTAAGTCTCTATTACAAAAAATCCCAGAGCATCGGTTACCTCTTCATCGTGTCGTTTCACATCCATTTATCGTTCGAGCTCTTACTTCCTTGCAGGGATGAAGGATTCATGTCGTTTCAATTCACACCGAGTTCGTGTAGTATATATACTAACAACTAAAATTGTATGAATAGAATAATTATTTGCGTAAATTTTTTCTCTTTGCTTGCAAACATTTTAAATAAAACTAAGGATTTGAAGCCGTGATTGCCATCTAAGTGTAATTGCATTTTGGTGTCTTGTAGCTGCTTCTCTTTTATTGTTACTTTGAATTTTTCGCTATTCCATATTTTTATTGTTGGAAATTTGGAGTACAGCAGGGCTCGCAAGAGAACCACTTTGTGTACACAAAAAAATGAACTAATTGTAAAGGCAAATGTAATATACAGGGAAAGGTTAGAGCAAATTGATTTCATTGCACAACAAACTAGATCACTAAGTAGTCCAGAAAATCATTATTAAAAGAGCAGCCATAAATTTTTTATTGTTTCACGCTACATCTAGTATGGCAGCTTACACTTCATTCAGGCCTCCTTGCATTTTCTCTCACACTAATCTACTGTTATCTTATAGTATGCTTTTACAAATGTCTTTGCTGTGCAATGACAGTAATGCTTAGAGCTTCTTCCGCAACTGATATAATAAAAACCGCCACATCATCAGTACCTCATAAAAAAAGGCTTCACATTCTTAAATGAGTTTGTCCAATGTTAACAGTTTAGAAATGTGATCAATTTTTTTATTCAATGTGGATTTTATAGTATCTCTAAGATCTAAAATGAATATAACTTTATTAAGATGGTTGAATGAATGCAAGTCTAGTTATAGCATAGTTTTTATATTCTTTTGATTTTTATCATTGATGAAGAAAATTTTCAAATTATGGTGCTCAATTAAAATGTGATTTGACTCTTCATGTGCACTATCAAAGTTGTAATATCATTAATTTATTGCGAGCTATAGCTCACTTACAATCATCTAATTAAGTTGATATCTTTTGAATTCATCTGAGATTTGCCTTCGCTATTGGATAAATGAAAGTCCGTAATAAATAAGAATTTATCATCATGGGTATTGTGACATAAGCCCCACTGCAGCATGAGGTGAGTGTTAAAGGGCATTATCACAAAAGGTGCACACAGATGCAATGCCATAAAGTAAAAAGAAGGAACAAAAAAATCTATTAATAAAAGCAAATCGCTCAGCCATGTCACAGCCGAAACATGACATTCCCAATTGGGCCGAATTTTGTGTTCTGAAACACAGTGTCCCACTGACACATTTCAAAATTGCCAAATCTCTATCCGGAATCCTCAGACAGCGGTTCAGCTGACTTAGCGCGATATATATCAACACACAGACACACATCAAGAGAAATATGAGAGTACCGGATGAATAAATCGAGTGAAAATTTCTGGCTGCCCAAATGAAGCCTAAGCCGCCTATTTCTTGAAAAGAGTGGCACATGTAGTGCACCCTCTGATACAAAAAATGAAAAAGTAGTTGCTGTAGTGAGGTGCTGACATGCATGTCCTAAATACCCCCTAAAAATACAGCAATAAATTTATATTTTATTGAAATTAATTGTTCATTTGTCGAATCAAATTACCAGGCATTTTGATTTTGAAGAGATAATCTAGCATTGCATTCGGTTTGTCGAAACAACTGATGTTTCAAATAATAAAATATTGACTGACTCCTTGAATGTACAGCTGTCACAGATCATAAAAATAACCTTTTATTTTGTACCCCCCGTATCCTGACTTGAAAATTAAGGATGAATTATATAACAAGAAAAGTTTACACCAGACCACATAATCTTACCTCACCGAAATAAGCTGATACTCAACATATTTGCAGCCAGAATTACACACTCTTCAAAGGATGACGCATAAATATACAGCAATAATGACAAAACTCAGAGGTATAACAGGGTAAGTAACTCAGTTATGCATGAGGGTGCTTCGACGGTTCGTTTTTGATGGACCCCAAACTCGGACTGTCATGTCAGCACTTCCGCTCACCATTCGAGGTTGAGAGGGGTGGAAGTGCACCGAATACACACGGTCACTATGACCATGAAGCACCTGTAAGTCAGTACCCTGCAAAACCGTGCAAATATATTAAATCTAATATCAAATTGCCGAAAACAGGCTAACTTAGAAACTAGAAATACAACCAAAAGATATGCAAATTGACTCAAAACTAAAATTTTATCAGATCGAAATACTTATCAGAATCAGATTTTACGAAATCTTAGTTTTTTTTCTTGTAAACCAAATAACTTCCTTTCAAATTCCGGAAAGCAGTGGATATTAGAATTTTTAAGAATTCAGGCACAATGAACTTCACCAAATAACCTTTTTAAACCACTAAAAAATATATCAAAATTAAAATTTCTTATAGTTGACCAAATTGAAGTTCAGAGCAAATTATCATGTTGTAATTAGTGAGATTCGAAGAGGCACATAACATAGATTGTAACATTTTCTGTATAAATATTAAAGAAAAATAAACTAAATAGGAGCAAATTATACAAAATGCATTGAAGATCACAGCTTCAACACTTAAAACATCTCTAATGTGCTCCATGTAAATGAGATATTCATATTTCGATACATTCGCATTTGACAGACTCCAAAAATACATATAGTAAAGAAATATTATCTACTTATGCATGTGTTAATTATGAAGTTTATACATAGAAAGGATGTCTTCTACACTAAAAAAACATGTACACACATATATATATATAAATTTCGTACCTCATATTTTGATAGATCAAATGTGTAAATATTTCCATCTGCACTGCCGGTGGCCAAAACTAGGGAATGGCCCCAATCCTTACCTGCATCCTCATACCCCAGCCCCCCTGAAATCCCCTCCAACAAACCTCTTCGACCACCCCCTGAACCCCCTAATTCCAGTCTGCCTCGACGCATTCGGGGGGTCCGGTGCTGCAGGCCCTTAAAGACAGCAGCCCGAATTGGCCAGTTTTTGACAGTGTGCCCCCGAAAGGTTTGCAGCTGGTATAAAGAAGGGTAAGAATTAATGTTTACCAGTGCTGCAATGCCTCTCTGGTCTTTCAGCGGCTGCAGAATCCTATAAAAATCATTTATCAATGTAAGCCCAAAATACTCAAAGTTCATCTTGATAATCACATTTACAAGGAGTGGTACTACCAAAGCTTAAAAATCCATGAATTAATAAAAATAGTAAATTACTCTATTTCTCTGTTTGCCAATAGCGGATTGCTATATCGCTTATAAAAGTATCATTTACAACAAATCAATGAAAAATTCATCATGTGTCCAAGTTCAGATTGTCGGATATGAATTATTTCAGTGGTCCAGAGAAATTCATCATATCTGAAGTTTTATATACTAACCTGGAGGGCGACATAGATGCTGAAGTAGAGGCAGTAGATACTGATTCCCCTCTAGATGTCCTTGAACTCGAAGACGATACACCCTCAGGCTTAACCCTCTCTGAACAAATCTGTACCCCAGTTGATTCTCCTTGATCTTTCAAATTCAGACTTGATGTTGAGTTTAAATTTGAGGGGGAACTGGATGGAAGAGAACATGAATTTTCTCGGTAATATACCCGTAATGTGTTGTCATAACAATTTGCGGCGAAAATTCTACCTTCTTCATGAGACCGCCCGGCATCAGGGGGGGCAGCTAAGACGTGTGAGATTGGCGTAGGCGCTTCTAGACGAGTAAGTTCGAGTTCACGACCAATACGAGCATCCCATGTAATAAGCGCCCCCAGAGAATCGCCTGTTATTATCTGCAATAAATAAGTACCATTAAAACATTTGGTAAGAGGAGGACATTAATCAGCCTTAGTACCTTATCACCATTATAATATTTGTCCTCCATTGATATGTACAGTAGAACTCATATAAAATTGCGTCACGACGCAGCTCATGAAGATGCATGTTAAGTTTTGAAGTGTATAGGCATACATGTATGCATATTACCTTAGTGCCATCTCCGAAAACGTGCATGGAATTGATATGAGCTTCAGTTTTCCATGAATTAACGACTTGAAGGGGATCTCTGAGATCCAATGTGTACAATCGTTGGGAAGTCGATCCAGCATATGCAAGTGGGCTGAACTCCAGAGCGGATGCATCTTGATCGTATCCATTCCCACCAAAACGTACACACTTCAAAAAAAGATACGTTTCATATTTGTATGTATAATAAAAAAATTATACATGGATAAACTAAAGCAAAACTGTATCTGTAATTTTAGTCATAGATGCTAATAATTGGGCTTTGGGTTTCAGTAATTAATTCACTTAAGACTCCTATTACTAAATTACCAACCACCTATTAGCCATATCTTTTTTAAGTTATGGATTTTGACCTTAAGATAAGATAATAAAGGCACTTGTAATTGATAGGTTCTGCTCTACTAAGGAAATAGGTAGGCAATACATCAAAGAAACTAACCTGCAGAAGCCCCTCCAGACACAATATATTATTGACTCTCTGACCCGTCTCGGCATCCCATAAAGCAATTGACTGGTCAAAAGAACAACTGAGCAACGACCTTGCGTCAGGAGACCAGCAAATATCGCTAACTAGCTGCCTATGTTCGGCTAAACAGGCGACCTGGCTGAAGGGATACGCGCTATCCCACAGTCGCACAGACCTTACAAAGAACATAAAATGTATAAAAATGCATAAAAATAATAACTAATATTTTCACTTGTCAAGAGAATACATAAAGAGTCAATATCAGGCTAAAACACTTGAAAAGCATGGTTAATTCATCTATAGAGTGTTTGACATGGAATATAGTTCAATAATTTGTTACTAACTGTTCAGGCTGAAATTGAAAACATAAAAGGCCTCTTATGTAGAATACTTTCAGGGATATACGGGATGCATTCCGTAGAGTGCTTGTTTTGTTGGAAAGATAGGAATATGAAGTTTCCATTTGAAAAGCTAACTTTGAATTGGTGAAATAGATTAGAGTTTGGTGGAATCCAAATAAGCTGAAAAATAGAGAGATATGTAGGTTGATGATCATTTCACAGTAGAGTAAGGCTGGTAAAAGAATACATGAATGATGTAATTCTGCCTCTAACTATTTATGCATTGGAGCCTAGAATAGACTACTAGTTGTCTATACAAGAGTAAAGAGTCAGTATAACACAACTTGAATCAATGACATACCACTTTTACGCAGTTATCTTATAAATCATCAAAACCGAATAAGCTTCTGCTACAACTTTGAACAAAAAAACAAGAACAGATTGAATATATTCAATATTGGATTGATTTAAAGAATCTGTATAGGCAATATCCCTTCCATTTTCTGGAAGCTAATGTCTAGTATGATAGTTTAACATTTGCCGTCAATAACTAAAAATTTCAGTGATCGCATCAACAACGCCAACGAAATTTAGCAGTGACCTTTCAAATCTTACAGAATATGTACTTGGAAAAATGGTAGATAATATCAGCATATATAGGGAGTGTAACTTTGCGCTCTACTTCTTAAATTTTCTCACTTGCACTTATTAATTGGTAGTTCAAGTGATTATTTGCCTTCAAATTGCATCAATTAATGCAACCCTCAGCAATAAATAATGCAAGCAAAAGGATGTAAAGCACTAGACCGAAGTATTTTTTTAATTTATATGCACAATTATATGCATACCTGTCAAACCCCCCACTGGCCACTAAATTTCCGCATGGCGAAAAAACTGTAGCGTACACAGCACCTGTATGTCCCACCAGTTTTCCTTCAGGGAGGAGCCTCCAAAAAAACAAAATAAATTACTAAAAAAAGAGAATTTTCATTACAAGTGTTTAATATTACATATGTGAGAGTAAATATTGTTGAACCCATTCGAATAAGTTTGCATTATCCAAGAACATCTCTTAACGAGTACTACTCATCAAGTCAAAACTCGATTAAAAACCTATTTTTTTTGCCTCTCTTAATTGATAGTTCTTTAATAGCACAATAAATAATCTTCTCTGGAGTTAAATAGATATAAGTTCTAAGGCTACAACCTTATAGTGATCTTTTGTAAATAATTTCAGTGCTTCGAATCACAGGCAATTTGACAATCTTAAACGTAAAATAGGCAAATAAATGGTATTTGCAATCATATTAGTATACAAATATTGGCATGCATACACGTAGTGGAAACTTACCACAAAAAGTATGATCGAATGCTTTTGACTAGTGCATACATAAATTTTTGCATAAAATCATGCGATGGATAATTATTACCTTCGATCTATATTGCTGTAGTCATGTTCCGGAGACCTGAACGGAGACGAGGAGTGGCCGGGCCCGCATAGAGACCGTTCGGGCCCGTCTACAGAGAATACCTTCGATTTAGAGTTACTCTGTGTGCTAAGCAGATACGAGAGTTCGTACACTGTCTTTTTCAGTTCCTTATTTTCCCGCTCTAGTGCTTCTAGGTTGAGCTGCAAATCGTATCTAAGAGAAAAAATAATTCTTGAGTGCAGGTCTATAAAGTAAGCATTGAAACGACAAAAAGAAACGAAAAATCAATTATTTTCTGTGATACAGTGATAGGGGACAGAGGCAGACTTTATGCCAGAAGGTTCTACTTCCTCGAATGAAGCGAATTTAAAGTATCAGATTATGAACACAAGTCAAAAGCTTATTTGCTCGACTCATCATTACTCAACATGACTAGAGCTGATCAATTTGACTACAGCAATAACTAGCTTTACTTCGGCTATCTTAAATTAATTTGCTGTATCAATGAAGCAAATCGAGTTTTTCTCCAGGTATAAAAGATTCTCAATGATTGTCCTTGCTGAATTTCGAAAAAGTGCAGAGTAAACCATTACCCCATTTTACATGTAAACTGTCAAATTCAGTTAAAATATCTAGTCGCAAACAACTATATTGTCAGTTTTTATTATGTATAGATTTCATGACGTATTCTCGTTTAATGCTATTATTACAATTTGTATAAAACTATTCGAAATAAAAATTATTTAATAGTATTAGCATTTTTCGGAAAGTATATTATTTGCTGCCTCATCTTTTGTGAATGGCTTAGAAAGAGTACAAATCAGTTGAATTTGTGCTTACATTTATATAAAAAAATTATTTTCCCATTGATGATAACGAATTCACGCTCATTATTATCAGTTTGGTAGCCCTCTAAAAGTTCTTCAAAAAGGAAACTATATGTATACTCTTCATAAATTCCGAGTCAGCGAAGGTAAGATTGTAATTTCTCTTAAGACTTTTTAATGACTCCGCTCCTTTCCATAAACGTTGTTTGACGAATACGAAAATCTATGATGATGCTGGAGAGAGAGCTTTTGCCAATATGTTATTCGATTATGTTCACACTAGCAAATACATACATGGCCACAAATAGAGCTAAACTTATTAATTTATATCCATGACATCTTACCATCGACGAGGTGCATTAATTGTGAAAGCAAATTGTAACGTAAGTGAAACTCAGCATCATGATACTCATAGATGGTATATTAATAGTATGATAGCCTTATATCCAGAAGTATTATTCCCACGGGCTTATTTCCGACATCGAAAATATTTTTGTGCATTCAATTAAAGAAGAATTTGCCCTAGAAATTTCAAGCTACTTAATCGAGTGAACAATTACTGCCAAGACGCACAATTATATCTTTTAGATCATCGTGACTTCATGCTAGTATAACTACTCCATCACGAAGTTACAAGTACCCCCATTTATTTTCTACAAGAAAATCCCATTGTTGGCATGTAATTTAGTAAAATTTGGGTGGCAACCATACATTCAAATAATACCTTTCTTTCGAAATAGCTTCCAATTGAGACCTAAGCTGACTCTCGCTCCCTGTCTTTGACATTCACACTGCTCGTTGAAAAATGGCTATAGTGGTTGGAAGAGAAACAGATTTCCAATGAACGAAACAGGAAGCATGATATCATGACAAGACAAACTCAAGATGCATCATGAGAGACTCTTCAACTTACGTAAAATTAACTGTTCCGGCAATAACTTGCAGAAATGTTCAATTGGGAGCTATTTGATAATTTGATGAAAAATTATGCAGACACCGTCAGTTTCGAACTATGCATTTATTACGCGATGTGTTCTTTTCGGAAAATATTTACTGGTTCAACAATGGAATAGCTCACACGCATGCATTCGTTGGTGGTACCGTATCCCATGCGTCGAAGCGCCCATATTTTGTCGAGATGTTCGTATCCCTAAATTGATTAAGTATTACAAACTCAAAATCTTTCAAGAATTCTAAATGTCAGATTATTTTGTACATGTAAAAAATATACTTTTATTTTTCCTTGAAAATACTCACCCTGCCTCTTAAATGTCTATGGACAATGCAACGTTTTAGACGTTGACAATTAAATAAATTTTTAAACTTCAATATGATCTGGGTTAATCTTCAGGTAAACCGATTTGTTTCAATAAAACATGTACTTAGAGCTGCTTTCTGAGACTTGATCAGACATTTTTTATGAACCGGTAGTTCCGGTAGCAACCGTTTTTATCATTTAACTTTACCACATTTATAGAAGGGTCTTGAGCAATAATTCTCGGGCTTAGAGTTGTATCATGATATGCTTTAAACTCTTTAGAACTTCTGCTATCTCAATGATATTACTGACAATACTTTTTTCATTGCACTCATTATCAGCCAAAGCTTCGCCGATAAGAGTTCTACCAAACTTGTTAGAAAGCGAGATCTTTGCAAATTTAATTGGGTTACCCCCATTCTTATAAGTGATTCCAACTCAAGTGGTTTTAACCACAAGAAGAGTTTTAAAGTAAGCAATCAACTTTTATGAGTAGTAACCAACTACACTGGATTGATTTAATGTTCAAAATTTTCAATATCTGCATATTACATAAAAGTTAAAGGCAGTTTTTCTACACTTTTTTAGAAAAAAAACTAATTTTGTTTAATTCATGAAATTTTTTACCGCAGGACAGGTTAGTATTAATACAATTATACTTTTGTTTCAATTATTATTAATTAAACAAGAGTCACTTGGAGTAAGTTTTAAAGCTTGGGTACAGTGAAAATGTCCAAGACCAAATAAAAAAAACCATGCGAGGCAATTTTATTTTCATTTTATTAACTGGCTATTGCTTATATTTAGCTGTGGGTAGCTGTAATGTTACGGTAAAGAATGGTTAATTCAATTATGTTTGCATCATTGATGTTGCTGCATTGCATTCAATCAAGGCGTGGAAATTTCATTTTTCATCGAAATATAGTTACATTTCCAGTGAACCAACAAGACTTTGGTCAGCTAGTATACGTATACAGACATAATCACTTCTATGTCATTACAGCATGTTTTATTCTTAGTTAGTGATATGTAAACAAAGTCCGTTGACTCAATATAGTATGATCCGTCAAGCTAACATCTATCTTTAGTTTATATGAACCAGCTAGTTATCAAATTTATTAACTATGGGTAGCAGAGATATAAATGATGTATTATGGCCCTTTAAGTACTATTATTTGGTAATATTAAGCTAAAAATTTGACTAGTAAATCTGAAAGATTTTTGCAAGCTTGAATTCTATAATGTCACCAGAATAATGTATTGCATTTACACTCTGGAAGAGTTTCCAAAGTTACTTTCCAGTGCTGCAATTAAAATTGCTGGATACAACATGGTCTTACTTTCTAAAACAAATGAACCACTAACCAATCAGCTGGACAAAAACTATCTACAGCTCTGAAGATTTTTTCGCAAGATTTTTCAAACTTTTTTCTGAAGCTGAATGCAATTAGTTCATTTGATATGTAAGCTAGAGTAATATATATTAATACTGAAAGGAACCACAATTGAAATATCCATTTAAGGTTATATTGATAGCAAGATAGAAGATGGCTCCTATATTGCTGTTTTGGATCAAGAACTAATTGCAATAACTAAGCACTAAATGGATCATCTCAGAATAATTGGACATTCAATTTATCGAGATTCAGTTCATGAAGCTCACAAATCCGAGATGCTTTGTACAAGTATGAAAGTAATTGAAATCTTACAAAGTTTGTGATCAAGTATCAAGAACTCTTATAGAGATTGCTGATAGAACTTATCAACCTTTTTAGAGAGCAACATAGCTTTGGCATATTTGCATTAAATCCGCAGATTTATATTTTTCTAAATTGGAAATTTTAAATTTTTTAGAGATTTTTTCAGTTTTATGAATCCAAAAGGGAATTTCGAACCCATGAAATATTGTGAACTCAAGTGAGAGTTTACTTCAATTTGCTATTTTGTTTTGATTTCTTTCAAATGCAACTAAATCACTTATAACAATGTCGATTCAGAATTCTAAGATGCCGAGGAGAGTATCAAAGCGTAAGTTGGGGGAAATGGCAATGCATCCTCTTTCTTCTGCCGTCCCAAAGTTCGCAATGTCTCTGAGGTTAAATCCGAACATGTTGGCTTCCCTTGAATCTCTTGCACAGCGTGACGAGATATCCAATATAACGATTCAATTTGGAGAAAGTGGAAACAGCGATGTTAAGATTCGTATTAATGACCAAAGTTACGATGTAAGGTATGTGAAATAGGAATATTTAATCCCTTAATCTCTTATTGTTAATGTATTTTCATTCAGTGAAAAATCTTCTCAAGTTGTAAAATTAATAATTTCACAGTTTTTACAGCTAACTTCAGTATTGCAGATTTCCTTTTTTTGTGTACAACTAAATTGTTAGTATTGTTCAATGTATTCTTTTTGAACTAATACATTCGATTGTCGATAAACGCAAAAGTAATTATAAATTCTACCATTTCCCATCGAAAGAGTGATTATTGAAAGAGTGACAATAATCAATTTTATGTTAAACGTTGTTTCAACATTAACTTAACAGAATAAGTAATTCGCCAATCTTGTTTTTTTTTATTCTTTCAGGCGTTTATCGGAAAAGAGTACAGTACAAATATATAGAGCTATAGAAAAAGGATCAGCTTTAGAGCAATATGCCGAGGTCAGGTCCAAACTTTTGGTCAGTTCGGAGCTTAATGAAGCTTCGAAAAGAGACATGAGGACCCGAACTGACGATGCCCGTGCAGCTAGATTACTGCCTACAGTTAAGCTCCTGGATCAGGCTGAAACGGATGAAATTGCAAAACTCATCCCCCACAAGTAAGTGCTAACAGCATATTATAGTAAACATTGGATACAACCAATTCGCCTTTAATGAATTTTCATTCATGCCAAATAAACGAAAATTCATATTGTTTCCAAGTTCAGCATCAGATTTTTGAATTTAACAAATTTATTCGATGATTCCAAATAATGCGTTATTTCCAATGTTACTTTTTATGGTAAGAGTGCAATGCATCTAGCAAAATTATAGAAGGATATTTCAAATATGATGATGCTACTAATATTAGAAGATTTTGAAGGGCAATGAAAACTCAAACGCCTGTTTGATGAGTTTTCAGCTCATAACAAATCCATTTTTGTCGAAAGGTCATATTTCAGGATATTTTCTGAAAGATTGGGTACATTTAAAATATTTTGACTGCATGCACTAGCATGACTTTTACCAGCGTTATCAGATAGCTGACAAAATAATATATTACTTTTATTTTACTAGAGGTATGCTCTTTCTGACTTTCACATATTTTGTTCTATTTTAGTTTTACTTTTTAAATAGAAACTCAGGGCATTATTTGACTTTGAATGGTTGTAAATGTATCTTTTGTCCTAAAATTGTTACTCTCAGAAATTAAATATTATCCATGTAATAGAGCGTGAATAATTTTTGTCAAGGTATGAGTACTTCTACTGATTTTTCACTCGGGCTACTCAAAATTTAGTGATCACTTCATTCCCTGGAAAAAGGCCGTTTCTATTCTTTCAAAAAACACATTTTATTTAAGTTACATTTTGGTTTTTTATGACAAGACACATTTCATTGCAGACAGCTGCATGTTTGTAAGATATCTATCTTCAGATGATGTTCCATAAATTTATACCATCTGTTACATCAATCTTGTTATTTAATCGAATGCTTATCGGATCAGGGATATCAATGTTTGCCAACATATGGACTCAGGAGTGGTAAAGGTATCTAATTATAGAATATGTCGTAAAGTGGACAATCGATTATGGAATATAAACCATATATGAATAGTATATTTATTCATTTTCAATCGCAATTGCTTGAAGTATATTTTGAAAAAAAGAAGGGTTTTAAGAATAATAAAAACATACCCTCTTTAAATACATATCTGTTATATTATTTCACTTGAAGTTTATCTGTATGCTGCTAGACCTCGAGTTGAACCAATCGTTACGAAGGAGACAAAGGATATTTATCGAGTTGAACCAATCGTTACAAAGGGAAAAATAAAGGATACATCACTAGTCGATGCAAAAATTGATTCGGAATATCTGAGATTTGCAGAGCCACATAATTTGATTGTCAAGTTAAGTGGTATTTTTCAACGTGCGGATTACAAAGACTACTGGTCGGAAATATGTGAATTTTTCAATCATGTCCAGGTTTGTGCCTTATGTATATTCTGGGAGAAACTGTAACTTGTATTTAAATGCTTAAATTCGATTTAAAACTTTTTTGATCTTGTAGAATGAGTGTGTTCAATTGGCAATCAAAAATTTTTTACTGCTGTTTTATTATGGGCTTAAATATTAATTTGATTTTACATGAGCAGAATAGAGTTCATGAATTAAAATTCTTTTGTACCTCTTATATGCTGTATAAAACTCTCGATTTTTTAAAAAAATAATTAAAATTTTCTTCCTGAAAGTTATTTTTAAAGTTTAACCATGTATTGTTTGTCAATCATTGTTTTCCCTTTTTCATCTTTTTGCTGCCTCTTCAAAAAATTCATTTTCGATGCAGCTTCGTAAGGATTCTGTTCGGGTTCTTGTAGGAATACAGAATGGAGAACTAAAGCTTGAAAAATGTCTATATGTTAAATTTGATTCGTACGAAGAATATAAACTAGCACGATGTAGAGACGGAGAGCCACTGGATAGGGCTGGTGTGTCCCGGGACAATCGACCGCATGTTAGTGAAATACTAAAAAAATATCCATCTATCAGTGTACAGTAAACTTCGAATATGACCAAATTAATTCGATTCATCCTAAATTTGTTGAAAAAAAACTCATTGCATCATAAGTTCCTGTAAATAATATCTTACCAGATTCTTCTCTTTGACTTGGCATGTATAATTTTTTTTATGTATGCATGCATTTTTTTAAATGTAAGATGATCCATATTGTAACAATGCATTTAAATACAGTCAGAATTCGACCACCTTATACAAAAATAATTCAAATTTTTCCTTAATGCAAAATATGGTCCAAATTTAATCATTTTATTTCAAATTATGCATCCTAATTTTAATATTTACCATAGTTTTATAAAATACTAAAAAATTCTCCTCTATCTATCAGAAATATTGACTGCAAAATATTGGGGTAAATGAGTTTGAAGTTTTCATAAATATTTATCAAATTTATAAGTAAAAATACGAACTTTTCAAAATTTGAGATGATAAAAAATTCAGTCGGGGGTGAAAAGATAGATTTTATCGTTCCAGAAACTTGATCAAAAATTCATGCCCATCCCTTAATTTTTATTTTTTTTTAACTTTCAGAAAAAGAATCTTATTGTGGATAATTTACAAAAAAAACGTAATATTTAACATTTTGTGCGAAAATATGACCAAAATTTAGATATTTTTTGGAACTAATTTTTGCCCAAGTTCCAACATTTGAACAAAGGCATTTTTTAAATTTGAGTGTGTACTGAATTATAACCAAAATGCAAACTTTTTGAATCTAAGTATTGCCTAAATTGAATATTTTGCTATTTTTATCGCATGAAAGCATGTGTCCTCTTACCTTGAATTAATTGGAAATGTATGGAATTATGTAAGTAGTCTGACGGAAAGTCATCATTTTACTTGAACTTGAAGCAATTAAATTGAGCCTAATTTCAAAGTTTATGAGTTTTTATGTTTTTACTACAATCTATTAAAACAGATAGGTGTAGAATCATGCAGCCCTCGACAAGCTGGTGACGTGGACAAACATGGCCTGTGGCTCTCCCCAGGAGTATCACCCAACCAAATATTAGATTCAATTGTTCCATTGGTCCACATTGAACAACTGTTACATTACAAAAATGTACAAACTTGCCTCTCTTTTGATATCGAGGGAACTATTATAAAGGCCAGAAAGGTTTCGGAATGTGACACTATCAGTGAAATTAACAGTGCTATTAGCAGATTGGAGAATGCTATGGACTCGATCGAAAAGGAAACATTGGTAATGAGAATTTTAGATTTTGAAAATGACCATATTGAGGGTTTTGAACAGTGTGTACTTGCTCAGCGTGTCTTAATGAGGCTTCATTTCGAGGTAAGACTATTCTTAGATTATTAAAAATTTGATACGCTGTTTGGTTTAAAAGTTCAAATTTGCTTTATGTAATAAGAATAAATCTAAACTGTCTTCATTATTCAATGAAAATATACCACTATTTATTTTAAAACAAACGAGTACGTCAGCCTTCACTTCCTTACTAGTGTAATTTATTTAATTTGATTTACACGTAAATTTTGGGAAAAGTTTAAACTAGGCAAGATGTACAAAAAAATGAATACAAAAAGACAAATTTATTCTAGTAATAGTCCTTGAATTTTCATATTCGAGTCATTCAATTCGAATGCAGTTTATGTTGCTCTGTAATTGTTGTCTAATTTGCGAAATTACATTGAAATATTGTCCAATAAAATCATTTTCATTTGTTTTTTCGGTTAGATCTTAAAAATTGATAGACATTTCTACATTTCGAGCTTCCATGTAAATTGATAGGGTTCTGATTCTCTCGAATATGATTTTAAAGCAAGTCCTTTTGAGTAATTAAATGTCGAATCTAACTAACTCACATAAAGTAAATTTTCAATTGTAACAATTATAAGCGAAAATCAAATTGTACCAAGTTGAGCTCCAGATTTTCGAATATATCGAATAAATTCAGTGCTTTGGACAGTTTTTATCTTCCCGATATTTTCTGAATATCAAATACTGTCTGCATAAACTTTCATGTGATGACGTACTTTAAGCAATGAAATTTATTTATTCCTTTGGACCGAATTATTATTTTTTTTCTGCAGATTCAGCAAAAAGTTTGGGACTTAAAGAGAGCTTGTATTCCACATTATACTAGAAATTTTGTCAAATAGTATTTTTTTATCTAGTCTGTAGTTTGCTGGTACTTTCCTTTGTGTCAAAGAGGTGGCTCGTTCAAAATACACGAGCATTTATAAGGTTTGAAGTCAGCCAAGCAAATTCCATACTTTGACCTGTATCATCTAACTGTTATTGAACCTGTGATCTGCTAAAATATTGCCGACGGTTCTAGTCCTCTATTTCATTTCCAGTTTATGATTGTTGCATTTATTTTGAATTCATATTTCGAATTCTATTCAATACTACCATTTCAACTATTTCCAACAATTCTCGTGTTCCCTCGAATACAATACTCTGTAATGTTACTCTTGTTACTTCAGAACATGGTAAAGTTCTATTTTCGGTTATGATGGACAATTGTCAGCGGAGGTTACTGATTTTGGCGATGCAGTTTCATCTTCAACATACTCAACCTCCAATGCCTACTTTGGATTTTATGCAACTTTCAACCACTTTTCTAATTCCTCAATAAATGAAAGTTGCGGCTTTTAGGACAGGGTGCAGATACAGGCTTTTAAACCTGCACGTTGGCTAAGTCAACTCTATTTCCATTCATCTTGCTATAAGTATACTTGCTTTTTCCTTTTGCTCTACTTACTTATACCATTGTGATATCCTTGTCTTGTAGTCGTGATTCTAGTATCTTGATGCCACTTTTCTATTCTGTGCCTTTGCTATAGTAATTATGAAAAGGTCAATAATCCATTTGAATTTAGAATTTGAAATTGATTTTATCATTCGATTTTATATCTTTTTTTTAACTAACATGAGTGCAATATTCTGAGTTTTTATTTGTCATTATATTTTAAAAACTGAGAATGTTAAGCTCTTAAATTATACTTTTTGTCGATAATAATGATAATCGATAAGTAAATAAACTTGACTAAGCCTGATGCTAATATAAAAAATTAAAATCTTCTATGCATAAATTCGCTCAATCACATGTACTTATGAATAGTCTCAATAACTACAATATTAATTTATAGCAATAATAAACTCCTTTACTGTGAATGCATGTTTAGGACATTTGATATCTCCATGATAAAAGGTTCAAATGCTAACTAAAATGATCTGAACACAACAGTCCACTATAATCTTATTTGTAGTTTTTTTTATAATAATGCAAGAAAAGGGCACACTTCAACCATCTGCACCATATGGAAAAATGCAGATTTTTAGTTTCTAACCAGATGCAAAGAAATATCTGTCAGGACCTGATCTGTTTTGCTGTGATCTATTGTGGAACTGTGACTCTATGGACTTAATTCATCTTATATGTGCATTCTTGTAAAGTACGTTCTTTAAAAGAGTGTTCTCATGAGCATGTTCTCATATGCGTGTGCTCTTAAGTAGTATTGCGTTGGCAAGATTCATTCTTGGCAACACATGAATAGAAATTAATACATTATTGGCTGTGTGTGTTTTCTTTGGACTTCTGGTTGTGCTTATTATTGATTATATGCATCGATTTTAATCTATTGATTCCTAACAATATCTATCAACTTGTCTGCTTGGGATATAATTGTTCAAGCATGCTAAACTGCATAAGTGCCAGTATTTTTGGTAAATTGATTAAAAGACAATGTTCCATTTTAGTTCCATGTGTATAATATAAAAATTTAATTGAAAAGTAATGCGAAAATATTTGCATAGGGAGACAACACTAGTTGAAAAATGTATTTACTCAAGCTATACTAGTCTTAAAGCTATATTAGGGCAAAATATCTTACTGTGTTCAATTAGATAATGCGGCTGAAACTGTTAGAACTGGAACAATATTATTGAACATCTAAATTTGAACTAGTACTATATTATACTAACAACAATTTTTGTTTTTATATGCATGTAGTAAATTAATACATTTGAAGGTTAAGCGTGTTTTATTTAATGCAACAAAGAGTTCAAGTAAGTTACACTTCTAGTTAGACTTACCACCAACCATAAAGAAAAAAACAATTTTCAGTCTAACTACTACATAAAATGGAGTGGTCTATTATTAGGACTACAACTATGCCTTAGATCCACATGTTCCAGAATATCCTATACTTTATGTTCTGTTTCATATATTTTGGTGACTCTTTGCAAAAACAGCCAATGGGGATTTTGTTCTATACTTATTTTAATGACCTCTCACAGATTAGCCAATAGGGAATTGTTTGGATGACTCTTCACAGATCTACCAATGGCAATTTGTTCATATTTTTGATGACTCTCTACAAGTCAGCCAATGGGAATGAGGCTAGCCATCAAGTTCAAGCTAGTTGTCAATTATTTATTTATATTTCATCTTCATGTTTTCCTGTCATTAGTGGAAACACCTACACGCACATCTCTAAACTGACATATATATAAAGTCAATACACTTGCATTCCTTTATTTTTCTTGCTATCTTTCTTGCTGTTATCTATATTCCTTGTTCTGTTTTTGTTTCTTTCATCCTTTTCCTTCTTTTGTAAGTCTTGACATCTATGCTATTCATGAATGACTGGAATAGTAGACATCTGGTAACTTGCATTACAGTGATAACTGAAATTCATTATTAGGCTGTAACAACTTCATCTCAAACTAAACAAATCTATAAACCAGACAAAACTGAACCAAGAGACAAAGCAAGACATAAGAGATACTGCAATATATAAATTATATCATTAGTCTTGACTAATATTGCTAGACTGTACTTGAAAGACTTCAATCAATCTTTCTAAAATCAGTTTAAATTAGTTGCTTAAAATAGATTTTATCTGGCTTCAGGTGCAGCAATATTAACACACACAACAGCACACTAGTTTCATAATTCATTTATATTGATAAGTTCTGCAATAGATACAAATTTTTTGATAATATATTTTTACAATGAAGAATTTAATTTGAAGATATTTAAAAAGCTTTTATTATTAAAGTAGTCACATGATAAATAATTTAAAGATAAAAGCTGCCACTATATATAAAAATTTTTCTAGGAAATGACTTTTTATAATCCACAATGTCCCAATGTGGTGCATATTCACAACAAAATATTTTAGAGATTTTATTTAAGAAAGGGCAAATCCACTGCCAACATGCATTCATTTGGAAATATCTGTCAGGATTTCTACATGTTACTGCTCTATTCCCCATTACAGATCATGACCCATGACCCGTTGTATCTGAATATCATTTGTGAATCATTTCATTATTCATTTTCATTCTATCCGTCTATCCATGATACTCCAGGATCCGTTCTACAAACCGAACAGTTCATTCCATGAAGTTTCTTTACCGATATTTCTTATCTATTTGCAATTACAGCATTTTTTACATCACTAACTGAAATTGGAATTTCTTTTGGTTTGCCGTAAACTTCTTTACAAATTAGAAGAGGCTCTTTCGAATTCTACAAACTTTTGTGCATTTTGCTTTTCTTAAACCACTTCACTTTTCTACTTCTCCGAGCAGAAATACGCTTATTTTTAGCG
The DNA here is from genome assembly GCA_032358265.1 of Vaucheria bursata. Classification (NCBI taxonomy): domain Eukaryota; class Xanthophyceae; order Vaucheriales; family Vaucheriaceae; genus Vaucheria; species Vaucheria bursata. Next base: position 62,992 of record JAULBW010063078.1, read on the forward strand.
GTACTCTCCTATAGAGTGTGATACGTAGCAGTCCATACTAATATACACTTTTGTTTTACTTTTCTTTTTTGTTTTTCTCATGCTGTGAGCATAATCACAGTGCCTTGTACACTTTGCTTTTCTGCCTTTCTTTTTTCTAACAATTTCATCCAAAGGTTTAGTAATAATTAATAATTATTTTTGCCTTTACTTTGGATGGGTTACATAGATTTCAATTATCATTATTGGGTCAAATATATATTAAGCAGTTTAAATAAATTTCTTGAAGAAAGTAGTATTGATAATGTCTTTTCAGGAATTTTAATTAGTGAAGAGATACTTTTAAAAATGAATACTTATTGCTTCGGCATGGAGCTTCAAAGAGTGCAACTTCTCAAATAGTGCAAATTTCAGTACTATTATGTTAAAATCCTTCCTAATTTAAGGCCAAATTTAACCAAAATTTGAGATTAATATTTGGCATCAACATTGAAACCTTACTGTAAAGTAATGTCTTCTAGATGTATAGGTGCTAATGTCAAATGACAAATTACTAAACTGACTGCCAGAAAAGTTTTGGTCAAACAAAATCAGTTTAGTTTACTTAGATTCAGTCTTGCAAGGGCTACAAGCTGGGTAGCATTTTCATTTTGACCAAGATAAAAGGCATATACTGCTATAAAAAATGAGCTGCATTTATAGCTCAGAAGTAATTGAGAAAGCCTTCAAGTGTAGGTGGAAACGTGAACTGACATATAGGATGGAATAAAATCCATGTTTGTCAAGACACACTGTACTTTTTCTTTAATATACTTGGGAGCTTATACCAGAAGGTGCCAATCTTGTTCTGTACTTCAAAACGCAACAGCATTTCATCAGCAAGAGCACAGAATGTAAAATAATGGGTTATCAGGTATAGATTAAGCCTACACAACATTAAAACTGTTGCATTTCCTGCTGTTGGCAATTTTGAAAAACAATGATATTGGTCAGGCAGTAAGCATGCAGATTTGAGTATCTTTTGCAATCTATGAAAATGTGCTGATGTTTTCTGTTATTGGACTGCTAATGTTAGGGACTAATTTGTTTACAAAAATTAGTTCTTAGGGGAATTACTCTTTTAAGAGCTATTCCATTATTTAACTGCACCATTTTGTGACTCTTCAGATGGGCTAGCATTGAGATTTTGTTCATTGTGTTGCTGAGTGTGTTTCTGATTCACTCTCAGCAACGCAAAATATGTTAGTATAATGTTTCTGTCATTTTGTAATCTTTGAGTCCTTCTTGTTACTACCTTGTCTGGTACATTAATAACACCTGATACTTGTACTTGAGTAGCAGTCCAGTAAAAACCATACCTTTTTGCATCTTTCAGTTGAACAAATTAGTGCTTGCAGTTGCAGATTAAGCTTGGAGAATAATGTGCGACAATTTTTCTTTGAAGCCATATCTAATTTGTACATGCATGCTTTGGTATGAAAACTATGGCTGCTTTCATTTAAAGACACGTAATGCATCAAGCATGGGAGATAAATGGAGTAGGCATTTGTATTGATGACCTTAGATGTACATCATCAAATCTTGCAGAGGTGATTAAAATTGAATTTGGTAATAAATTGATCAATGAATTTTGGTTGCCCACTTTATATTTCATTTAGATTTGAAAAACTCATAACTTGATTTAATAAATGATAAATAAATATCCTATACTGGCCATGACTTACTTCATGCAATGAAATTACATCTATATATGTTTTTTTATTATGTGATTAACTTTTCAATTCAGATGCATATTTTATCCCATATTCAGAATCTTAAAAGGTGGGTGAGATGATTACCAAATATGATGTTGGCACTTGAGCATACTTTTAAAGCTGTCATCTAGAAAGTTTACAAATTTCAATTCCAGATTATAAGAAAGCTCTTTGAAGTTCAATTTGAAAGTCTTTCCAGTAGAGGTGGGAGACACAAGTAAAAAATGAAGTGCTAAAGGGAGATTATTTAATACGTTTGAAAAAACAGTACTGGAAAATGGAGTCCTGCACTTTGATCTGGAATTGAGTTTTATGGGGTTGCCATTTGATGGGCAGTAAGTTTGTTCTGATAAGAATCAGCCCTAATGTTTTTGCGAACCAGAAGCACATGAACCCATGTTAGCATACTGGATATTCGTAATACTTCAATTCAATTCTGTCATTATTCATGTTCCTGGGAAAAGTAATGCTATAAAAAATGTCTTCTCACAACAGTTGAGCTATAGAAAAATCACTCTGGAAATAAATGTCTACAGATGGTTGCTAAATTGGTTTGCAAAAAAGACTTTTGTCCGTAACTGCATTTGCACCATTTTACAGCTTATGTACTGGGAAAGATTTTTTCCAGAAGTGATGTGAGCCGTAATCCACATGCTATACGTGCATTTTCTGAGGTGGCAGTCTTTGCCACACTATGGAATCGAGAAAAGTAGTGGCTGACAATTGACGTATTCATATAATTGAAATAGATTTTATTTACTTATCATAAGCAACATTTGTGTATGAAAATTGCCTACCAGTATTTACATGCATGTTTACTGGTACTGGAAGCAATTTGCAGGGAAACAAAGGACAGAAAAAGCGCCACCTTTAAGATCATTGCAGACAATGGACTACCAAAGATAATGCAGACAAGATATGTTGTCTCAGTCTTGTTGTAGATGCACCAAAAAGCTCTTCAAGATACAGCTGTACAAGTTTAAAGCTCCATAGAATCACCAGGCTATTGGTCAATTGAAATTAATGTTCAAGAAATTCAAAATATATTTTCAAAACGAGCATTTCACCTTCGTCGCAAATCAATTATGTCTCAAAAATTGAAACTTAAACACAGATAGTGTTTATAATCTCTTATAAGAAATCAAAGTCCTTTATTGTACCATAATTCCGTGATTTCTCGTCCATTTTCATCCTTCAAACCCTTAAATTCGGGCTCCAAATCTGCAACTTGCAGTATATCTTTCTGTGGAAAAACTGCCAGCGACGGCGATACGAACCCCAGCAAACAGGTCGTAATCAAACCGAGTTCAATCGCAACCTTCAATCTAGGATTTCTAATCAGCAGTGCAGTTTTCTCTAATTGTGTCATAATTAGCGGCGGCATCATCATAATAGGGATATTCCACAACAAGCGAGCTAACGCACATTTTGCAATACCTGTCTGACCCGCAATTTTACTCTTTCCGTAGGAGTTTCCTTGAGAATCGCGCATGTCTACGCCGTCCACCAATTCGTTTCTTCGCATTAAGGCGACATTGGCAAAACCGGCTCCCGCCGTTGCTAAAAACGGCAATGTTGATCGAATCATTCCAGCTGCAGAAGGCCTTACCTGTAGTTAAAAAATGACGAAACACTTTTACATACTAATACAGTAAGAAACAGTAGAATACATCATTAGGTGGACCATCGATTTGTGAAAAATTAACTGTACAGTATCATCTAACTGGTTGGTTATACTTGAAAATCTTAAGCTGAACTTGGACATTGCATATTTATTCTTTGCAAGTGAAAATTAAAAATAAGCCAATTAGAATGTTTAAAAATTATAATCTCTGAACTTAATTTTGAAATTTAGATAAGTTTTTCTGTAATTTTTGTTGATGTATCTATGTAGTCCATAGAAATTATAACCATATGAAAGATTGCAGTTCGTGAGAAAGGTGCAAAATTTTTTTTCAAAATACATACAATTCTCACACAATCTTTAGTTTGCGAGTGATTTTTCAGTGTTCGGATAGATAAGCAGTGACAACCATGCACTATACATTTTTAAGGGATGAAAATATTGACTATATACAATACGAACAAGAAAAACATACAAAGTCATAAAAATGTGATAGTTAAACAATTGTTACATGCGACTGTTTAAGATTAGGTCAGTTCGTGCTAATATATATATATGTATATTTATATGTAATAATGTTTTGAAAAATTGGTAAATGAATGAAAAATATTATTTTCTACATTTCATTCAATAAAGAACAACATATCCTACTCAGTGAACAGTATGAAGACTATTCCATGCCATAACTGTTTCCTAACAAAGATTAAATTAATGCTGTACCTTTCATTAAAAAAATATGTATACATGTATTTATTTAAGTTACTTTTTGTAAAAATTTTAGGCTGAACAATGGATTCTATATCAGAAACTTATTTCTTTATATAAAATATAATTAGCTCAAAAGTGGTCAGAACAAAAGAAGTTATAAAAAATGAACATTTCAGGGCTTTTTAACTTGAAAAATTAAATTCAGACTCTTTTGTACCATATATCTTTCAGTGGAATTCATATATAATAGTGACCAAAATAATATATTTATAAATACATATAATTAAACAGTGTACTTGCAAAAACGCTTCCTTGAAAATTGGAAATTTAATGTTAAACCAGTAGAAAAATTTATGGACGAAAAACAAAAATGATAGAACCCATACAAAATCAAATTTTTAAGTTACAATTATAGAAAACTTCATACGTTTTTTGTTCGAAATAAAAACAGAATAATAGAATGTCTATAAATTCATACTAAACCTAGAAGTTTATTTAACTTGGAATATAAAGAACTATTTAAAATTTAGCGCTTCATCGGTTTCATTATTTATTTTTGGTTGTTCGAATCATTGCCTAAGTTACGATCGCATACCTTAATTGCCCTTTGTGTCAGAGCTGTAGCAGTAAGTCCAATGCTCAAAGAAGTTGCAACTGCACCAAAATAACCTTCCATTAGCCGCTTAGTAGATATGGGATTTGAGGCATTTCGATTTGCATAATTTATGGCAGCATTATATGTTTGATTGATTAAATGAATGCAACCGGTGGCGAGGAAAGAACGAAGGACTATGGGCGATAGAGTTGCAGTAACGATTACAAAGTTAACGGGAGCGAAAGCGCTAAATCGAAGCAGCGGGTTAATCGGCTCTTTGGTGTCAGGATGAATCGCACTTTCAATTAGCCGTCGGGAACTCCATAAAACCTCATCCGACACCGGTTTATCTAGCTTATTATGCTTATATTTATCCAATAATTCAATTGCATTCTTCAGATCTTCGGAGGAACTCAATAGAGTTCGAGGATCGTTGACACTGTAAAAGTGTAGCGTACGACCAATAAACGAACTCTGATCATATCGCGGTTTGACGAGGCTGAATGGCGGAACGCTGTTTGCAGATTCAATCTGCTTGCTTAAATCTCCTCCCATCTACCTCAGCAAAGCTAGAAGCCAATCGGCAGAAGAGGTACCAACTGTCTCTAACTTGCTGAAAAAAGAGCGGCATAGAATCAGCCTAGTCTATTGGACGTTCATTAGCAGTAAGTAGCATTACCAGTACTAATGTTTATCGTTACTGTCGTATTTAAATTGAACATGAAATAATATAATAGTCCAGTAACAAAAATTACATTATGTATTGTCCAACAACAGTAACGGAACATTAAAACCTCCACTAACTAAAACAAATACTCTAATTTGATTAAATAACGTTTTAGAAGTATTAGTGGTAATCTTGAAGCAACAGCATCCAAGTGAATACTTCAGTAACAGCAACAACTCACTCAATCAAACTAAATTATGCTCTGGTAACATAAGCAGTAATATCAAAGTAACAGTCCTCCAATGGTGTTTTCAGGAATGAAATCATTGCAAATACTGCTATCTGATTACCCTATCAAGTATTGCACATCATGGTTACTGAGAAGTTGAAGTTAAGTCTGACATATGAAAATGGGTGAAACTTATATCCATCACTAGTGGTGTGCCATAAATTTCAAGCATCATAGAACAGCTATATATATATAACTTGTAACATGAAACTGACTTCAGGCAACACTGAAAAACAGATGCTGTAAATGATTTAAAAGGTGTAGATGCAAAAAATATTGGAATTTCAGGTAGAGGCTTAAATTACTGCATGAAATGTTGCACACACAAAAACAGTTTTTTCTTGCAGATAAATAGGAATAACTTTAGAAAACTTTTATTGGGTACACAAGCATAAAAATGAGTCTTTTAAGCACTATCACTATAATTTCATTCAACTTTTCAACTTCTAAATACATCGAAAAATGTAAAAACTAATAATACTCATACAAATAGAAAAGAAAGTGAAAATAATTTTTTATAGCAAACGCTACTATTAAAATTAACAGATGCAATAAACAAGAAATGAGTTATACTTGGTGATTTCAAAAGATATTTGGAAATTTTGCAATTCTCTAAAAAATGTTATGCAAAATTACGTAATGACAGTACCCGCAAAAATTATTTTGAGATTATCTTAATGTACTTGCTCAAATTTGATTGAAATAAATCTCTGTGGATTTTTGCTATTGCCAAAATAAAATAAAGTGACACTTTATGATTCAACTGCAAACCAAAATCCACCTACAAATGATTGCAATTTCATTTTTGTCATTTTAGTTAAAAAGGCAACGATAATCAGAAAATATTTTTTTCAAATTTGGCAATAGCTTCTAAACATAAATGATAAATATTCTTCCTCTATTCTGCTAAAATTGCTAACTTTAAAGAGTTAACTGTACACCAACAAATAACAAAATTATTACTTTCTGTCATTTCTTTTGAGTATATTTCAATGTTGGTACATTTAACCATCTATACACATACATGCATAAAATTTTTACAGTGACGTATTGTTTTTTGTTAATAATACAATAAAATCTGTGCTGTGTTGCAAAAGTATCCAGTTTGATTGCATATTTTGCTAATTGTAATGACTTCTACATATGACTCAGCAATAGTGCTCTAATGCATATTTCAGTTCTCTTAAGTATCAGTGGTACAAGTCTATTTGTCATGCTAATATGCAAGAAGCCATTTGTTATATCAGTTTTTTGGTCAAAAGTTTGAAAGTGATGCCGAGAGTACCCTTGTCTTACTTTTTTGCTGGAGAATATGATGTATTCTTAATGTAAGTGTTATAACTCCTTAATCTAGTAAGTACTACCAAGACTGAAACGGAAAATACATCAAGAGTATAAATAGTAGTATATTATGGAAGTACCATCATGTGTTGCCGAGACTGAATCTCAGCAACACATTCAACAAAAGATATTCCAGTATAAATGATTATCAGCAAACAATCTTCAAATAGAAAACATGGCATACAAATCAATTCCTAACAGTAAGCCATGAATTAGTAAACATGCACTTGTAATTATTCCTATTTGCAAAAATTCCATCTGATCTCATCGTTTCATTTCATCAAAATATTGTTTAAGTTGTGGGCAACAAAATATTTGTTAGGATTGCTGCATTCAAATGAGGCTAAAATTGGCTAAATATGACTCTTTAAAATGTGGCAAGTCATCACTGAACTTCAACAATAATTATGGCAAGTCATCATGTAGTTTTAACTATAAAATAAATTAAAGAGAAGATTCACTTTTGATCACGCAAGTAGCCTTAGCAGTCTTGCACTTAAGTGTTATAAATATACTACATACCATTGTTTCCGTCCTACCTTGTCTTAGTCCTGCTTAATAATTAGATTTTGACATTAAATTTATTGAGTTGTTTGCTGAGTCTAACACTGAATGACTGTATCCACTCAGATCTAGACATACAGTAATAAATGTTGAAATTGATGAAACCAAAATGTTTACTAAAAAGCATTCTTGCGGATATGTTGTTAGGAATTAACTTCCTAAAGTGCTAATTCTGTTTGTAGCTGCAGTACAATTCAGGAAGATTTGCGCAAATACACAATTCAAGAGGATTTGTGTAATTCTAGATTTAAGGAGAGTCACATAAGTAGAAGTTCAAGGAAAGTCATATATTTTGAATAATCAGCTTACATATATTTTTGTTGTGTTGATAAAATGTCCTCACTTCTATCAATGCAAATAATTGAATGAAATATATCTCCATCAATTCTAGTTTGTTTCTTCTTGCCTCTTGACTATTGTGTACATAATAACTGTGCTATTATTTTTTAAATGATTAAAGTAATGATAAGAGAATACTTTATATTGCTGGTTTTGACAATGCTAGGGCCACTCTATAGGTTTTAATTGCACAAACTCTTTCACAGGTTCCTATATTATATTTGAAGGGCAGACGGCATTTAAATTCTTCCAGTATTTTCAACAAAAATTTGAGTAATCAAAGAGCCTTGTTTTACAGCTCAATAGATAGATACAAAAGTTCTGTAGAAAAAAGTGTAACTATGTTAGTCATTATTGTCTCAGCAAGCTATGCTTAAGAACTATCTGCCAAAACCTAGCAAACTTTTCTAATTGACGCTTCTCTTACTTGCACGAGGCATTACAACTTTTGTTTTTTATATAGTTTGTCTCTAAAATGAGTTCTTCTAGATATATGCATATATAAAAATACATCATCAGGTCTGAACACTTTTAAAATTATATAAAATTTAATGAGCACAAATATTACTAAAAGACTTTTCTCTAATGATGCATGCAACTTTTTAATGCTAAAAATAAATAAAATTATTTTGAGGAATAATTTGGCAATGCACAGATTCTCAAGTAGAAACTAATGATTTCTTTCCTTTGACTATATTGTTGAATTTTTAAAGTCATTATCAAACTTTCAAAATTATATAAACATAATTTTTTAGTCAACATTTGCTTTTATGCTATACATGGCTATTTTATCTTAAACTGCTATAATTAAAAGATTTTAAACTATAAACAATAAATAAGTTATATTGAAGTTATTAAATAGAAAAAGTAGTGTTGGGACAAAAAATAATTCTGAGTATGATAAATGTAAGTTAAATTGATAAAAACATAATTTACTGAGATACAGACATGTCAATGCTTGATTCCTGTAAGGACTTGTTGGAAAGAGCAAGCAAAAAAGTCTAGAGAAGAAATAAAAAACAATAGCATATAACTATAATAATTGCGTTTCTGCTGCTTGTCAAAAACAGATGAAAAACGTATCTGATAGTGTAGTCACTTTAGTGTGGATATTAACCAAAATGTTATGAATTAACTTGTTAACAGTTAAATTAATGTTACAGCTGTAGAATTTTGTTTTATGGCAAGTCATTATTCTGAATACTAGAATTCTAAGCTTATGGCGAGTCATTGCTGGACTTTTGAGGACATGCTAAGTTTAGGATTTGAGTGTTGCTGTGAAGTATGTTCACTTCCAGCAATATAGTTTATGTCTGTGTAAATATACTCTTTGCCCTAGTTTTGAGTCTTGTTTGAACATATTCATAACACAAAATCAATAGCCAAAATGACTCACTGCTTCATTGCAAATATCAACTAAAATAAATATACAAGCTACAAGCATAGTAGATCCAATGTTTTACATCTTAGCACTTTGATGGTGCTTGTTGGCAAAGGCTCTAAGATTATAAAATTGTTTAGCAAATGCTTGTTATAGCTTTGACAAAATCATAAATTTGAGGAATAAGATCATGTAGCATATTTTTTACATCCAGTATTTGTATTACTTGTTGGACAAACCTTAAACAATGTTCAGAAAGATTGCTTTCCAGCATATTCCACATCTTGTAGTTTTAATACTTGATAATTTAACTACATCTCTTTGCGTCTGTTAAACAACATCAGATTTTATTGAGTCTTCCAATACTTTGAAAATATCATTAAATATATTTGTAGTATTAGATGAATATAACATTTGAGTATACTGGTGGTACCCTACTATTTGCATAATATTATAAAAATTAAATCTTATAACTTTTTTAAAAACATATTTAAGTTACCAATTAAAGTAAGTAGTAGGGACGAAAAAATGAAATGACTTTGATATTATCATTATATTTGAAACTTAATGATGTTTAAACTTATGAATCTGCTGGTCACAGATACTTAGCATCACTCTATTCAGTGCTTTGACTATTTTAACCCAAGAATTTTACATTGCAAACTTGAGTCATTTACTCGTTTATTTTTAAAATTAAATACTCGCATATTCACATTTGAAAGGAAAACCTAGTGAGAGGCGGATGGATTGTGGCAATAACAGAACTGTGCACCCAGTTCCTTCACGAAAATAAACAAACATTATCCAATCAAAATAAACAAAGTTTATAATTGAATTATGTTTAATTCGTTTTTTAAGCCTATTTCAACAAAATATTAACGACATAGATTGATTCTTTTTTGCGAAACACAAAAATAAAGTAATGGCAACCTATAGGCGAAGTCGTGGCCTCTGTTCGCTGATATTATTAGCGTTACTCATGATTAGTTTGGCTCACTCTCATTCAGGGTCTCTGCATGTGAGATTAATGTTTGAACATCGCGGAGGTCATCATTTTGAACTAAATCTATACAAATCTTTTTGACCATATCGCTACGATCAAATCACGCTTTTGCTGGTTACGAAATGGTTGAATTTTTAGTGCTTTCAGTCCTTTTCGATTGTTTGAGACAAGTTTTTATCACCATGTGATTATTTAAAACTCTTGATTCTATTATGCAGCGTCCACCGCCTGGATTGCACTGTAATTCCATAGAGTTGTGCAATAAAAAGCTATTCTCAAAGGTAAATACAGAAAAATTGCTAATATTAGTAGAGGGCTGATGTTTTTATATTGGTGGTATTTATTGCTTTTTTAATCACGGCAAAAGTAACCAAGTAGACACGTAGTTCCTCTAATATCCTCCTAAACTTGGGAATCCCATAAAAATTTTGGAGTTTCTATGAAGACAAAATATTTTTGAGGACTTTTAAGAAGAAAAAAAAGCAATTTTCACGAAAAATGGCAAGGAATGCCTGATTAATTATTATAGGATTGAAACTGCAAGTAAAATATTTTTTTATGAGATAGAGCTAAGTTGCTCAAGTTTTCCTTTTCATAATGACAAATTAAGGCCAATTGTAAGACTATTAAATTGAAAAACTTTTTTTAGTATAATATTTTTATGAATCGTGAACTTGTGGGATTTTACAAATATTTGAGTTTCTCCAAGTCAGCTGCAATTTATAAATTTCAATTATATTCTAAAATTATCAAATTGGAATCTTTAATATGCGCAACATTTTCAAATTTAGTTAAATTATTTTACTGTATAATTTATTAAAAATTTTTCGTACATGAAAATATAAAAATGTCCATATTTTTTCAATTTTTCAAGAAAAGCCAACTTTTCATCCAATTTTTTACCATATTTTTATATATAGATTGCTCTGAACTTGGTTGTACTAACTTTTAATATGTACATATATATTTGTACATGAGTTAATGTAATTTACTTATTTCTCAGCGAAAATTGTATTAAACAAATGTACAGTTATGCACAATTTACAATGAAAGTTGTAATTGCTTTATAGTGGTATCTAATTCCCCTGTTAGATTTATGGCTCCACACAAAATAAAGTGCCCAAGACCTACCCAAAATATCGCATGCCAATCAAATTGAAATCAACTTTTTCGTTTCATTTCAACGAAAAATCTCTGAAATGTTTTTTTGATATCGTTTACAGATAGTACACAGATTAGTTTCCCTAAAAATATTTTCCATGACTATTTATTATAGTTTCAGTAGTTTTCATGAAGCCTCTCCAGTAATGCGGTGGATGACACCCAGAGATTTAGAAATTTGGATGATGAATCCAGATATAGCTTTCATTTTTTTTTATTATATAAACATGTTATTGCATCCTACCATGCATGACTTCATCATTACGCCATACTAATAGAACTTTGTACTTGGAACCCAAATTGAAATTCCTCACATGAATACCCAGCACTTCCAAAAATGACGCAAATTGTTTTACCAACAGTTCCTATTCTGAATCCCCTGCATTTATACCTGGTATTAACCAAATTTGCATGAATCGGATGAGATAGGGCCACTATTTTGGTTTTCCCACTTATACACCCCGGACTTTAAAAATATTTTCCAAATCGAATAAAATAAACTGTAAATGGCCAATAATATTATTTGTATAGGTTTTATCACTTAGAGGAGGGGTGAGAAAAGCTACTTTGCCCGAACCAGATTCAGAAGAAGATGATGGAAATTCGGCCCCGAAAAAGAAAAATGCAATTCAGCTTATCAAACAGAGCTTACTGAATTTGCCCCCTGCTACTAGAGTGTGAGTACTGCATATATTAGAAATAACGAAATCGTTTTTTCACAAATTTTTACTTCAACTAAATAAAAAATTATGTCTTGGTTCTGCTTCCAAATTTTGGATGCACCGCATTTCGTATGTAGCATATTGATTTGGTGGTCCGTTCAGTTTGGTTATACCCGAATTTAATTTCTTAACTCTAAAATCTCTTACCATTCTTAATCCTAAATATTAGTGCTGTTAGAATTGGACATAATCGGAATATTTGATTTTGAAATTGATTTTTTTCGACTAGTTACTTAACTCAATGGGTGCATTATAACTTTTGAATCAAATATCTTGAAAATATTCCATTCATCAGTTATGATTTCTGTCTAAAAGTTTTGGCAATTCATTGGTTCAAGTCAAGTGCTTACATGTAATCTGTTAAAATTGAATTGCTTTTTTGGTACTTGTGTTTGCATGTGGAGTTTGCTTTTGCATAACCAAAATTTTTTATTGGCATATAATAGTTTTTGAATTGAATATCTTCGAATTATTCAATTCAAAACTCCGATTTTATTGAATTTAATTTAATTTATCTAATTTGATATCATTGCTTCTATAGATTCTATTCAAAACCCATCTGATTTTTTGAAATTCTGATCATACAATGAACTCATTTTCATGTAGCTAAGTCTTTATAGTGGCGCATAATATTATTTCAACTTGAATATATTTGATTAAAAAATAAGTATTTTATTAAACAATGAAGTATATTTATTCGTCAAAAATGAGTTTTAAATAGAACATCTTTGAAATATTTGACTCAGCAATTGAGTCTCATCAAACAAGATAATTATTTTATTGGCTCAATTCAGCAACCCATTTTTATTGGATATTTGAAAATTAATTTGAATTCCTAGTTTATATAGTGAGTTAATTTCTGAATATTCAAATGTTTTGTGATTCAATTCTACGCGCAATTCGATTCCTTCTTTTTATACAGGCTATTGCTACTATTTCTATCTTGCAATCTTATAGAGCTAGTTTGCAGTCCTTTTTTCGATGCAAAAGAAGTGTTTGTAAGTGATTGGAGGAGAACGCTACTGAATTTAGAACTCTGGAGGCCTTTTAGCGCAGCATTTTACCTAGGTCCGATCAGTATGCACTGGGCAACTAATGTATATTTCCTTATTATCTATGGCTCATATTTAGAAGCTGTGAATGGGTGAGAATGTATGTATGTAGATGGTGTTCACGGAGAATTATTGATGTTATATATAACTTGTTAAGCTATAACTTGTGTATATGTTATGTTATGCAATTAGGAGTAACAGTTATGTTAACAATGCCTTATTGTTACTGATATGTTAAATATTTACAACAAATTAATACGGTTATACTACATTTGCAGTACTATATCATTGTGATGTTATATATTTTATTATCAAAGGCCCTTTTAACACTGTCATATTATTGATACTATATGGCTACATGTTGTAACTTTTTATAGCAATGACCATGGTGACAATTAGCTACCTAACATTCACTGCGTCTTGTGATATATTTTTGTGCATACATGTTTCCTATGTGTGCGTGCTTTATGCTATTCATTTGGGCACTGTTATTCATGAATGGCATAATATACATTTATACATATATATGTATGTTTAAACCCTGCGTTTATAAAATGTTTGCTATCACCAAATGGACAGATTTCTTCAAATAGTACACTAGGTCTATTATTTCATTAATTTATTTTAGAACTGCAGAGCAAACAATTTTCCTAGTGACAGCATTTTTAGCGGTTACATTTTTGGGGTTTCTGATTGGTCTACCAGTCGTTTCGACCGCTCTTATATCTGCATGTGTATACGGAAGTTCAAGAGTTGAACCTTTGGTATCAGTGCCCTTTCAGTTTGGCCTACAGGTTAATCATAATAAAAGAATACTTCATATATAACAGTTTAACATTGTGAATTTTACGTTTCATGCTGAACAATTGAACATAAAACGACTTTTTAGGTGTCCAGCATTTTAAGGTGTCCAGAGTTATGAGGTGTTGGACTTAAGGAGTTTCATTTCATTTCTTAAGTTTGAACAATAATGATATATAAGAAAAATGTTCGTAAAATTCATTCAATTCTGGAAGTGCATCGATAGAAGCACATATATTTTTCAGAAATGTACAGTTCGCTTCCATTTTTCACTAATTACATGTGCGTTTAAAGCTGATTGGTTCGGATTTATATGAATAGTACTGACAGCAATGGGGGAGTTTTTCAAAAACATTGATGAAAGTAAAAAATCGATGTTAAGTCTAAACTTTTGCTGTTCAAGTCAGTTTACGTTATAATTAAAAGGAAGGTTTAAATTGTTAAAATTGACATATTTCAATGGAAAACATGCATATGCATGTTTAAGGTAATACATTTATACGTAAAGAGTGGAGATTCATATATTTGCACATATGTTTTTGGATAAATGGTAAATTCTATTCTTGATAGCTTTCCACTGTATTAACATCTTTTGCTTGCAAATATTGCTATCTCTATTCAATATATTTGATTAATTGCTAATTTTTGGTGCAACCGAAAATTCAATTAGTTATATCCAAAAATCTGAAGTGGAACTTAGACAAAATACAAATTAATGATATTTTATTTTATACAGTGAAACCTCTCAATTAGACACCTCATGTCCTTGAGCACCTTAGTGGGTTTGACAGCCGACAAGGCGATGACTTTTCGTTCTAATTTTTTCTCTCATTTGTATAACTGGACATCTCTTTAAGTTGGACATTTGAGCACTTGACGAGAAAATGTCCGATATAAAACGTTTCATTGCAAATGAAAATTTGGTTGAAGAAAATTTGTTTTATCCAAAGCTTACTGTATTTGCAGTTGCCAAGATGGTTGCTTCCTTATGGCCTGGCAGCAGTAGACTTTTTACAAGCAGGCGATATCAGGGCAGCTATACCCCATGCCATGGGTATCCTGGCAGGGCATTTCTATACCTATAATCGGAATACTGTACCCCTGATGGGAGGGAAAGACTGGCTTAGGGCTCCTAATTGGCTGAAACGGCGGATAGATGGCGAAAAAACACCAAATTTCATGAAAAAACCAGGTACAATTTCATCAATAGTAAAGCTCGGAAATAAATGAATTTATTTGTGATGAATTACCGACAAATTGCTTAATTTGACAAAGTTTGATTTGTTTTTTTTTTTTCGTTACAAGGGAAAATTCATGAGAAGTAAATTAGTTATATCCAAAATTTACTTAATAACCGTAAGATTCGTTGATTCGTATTGTGTCCAAGTTCAGCTTCAAAATTTCTCATATCAAAGTAATTTGTTGGTCCCAACAAATTAATTGTACCTGAAGTTTGTAGCATGTATAATTTAAGAGTAATCTTTTAAACACAAATTTGATAGGAGTATTGAAAGGGCTCTTACATATTATCTATCGATATAGAACTCGACCAAATTTTATGTGTCAGAAATTGCTAAGAAAGAGTCATCGAGTGTCATGGTGTAAAAATGTTTCTTTTGGTATAATTTTGATGTTTTTTTATGCATTGGTATGGAGTTACTTCGGCTTGATTGTATTGTGAAATAAAACGGATATATTCCTATTTCTTAAAAGCCATCGCATTTACCATCGTTTATTGGTATCTAAATTCATTTCTTTATTTTCAAATTTTCTGGTTTCTATTCTAAGTGACTATTGTTCCATTTTTTCCAGATGAGAAGAAGTCTGACTCATCAGCGAAGAAAGCTAAAAAGACATAAAAATAAAAAAGTATTTTCGGTTTTTTTTTCATGTACATTACTGGCATTTCAATGTATTGAACCTTGAAAGTAGGTCTATAATCACTTAGATTTATTTCACAAGCTGCAAACTTTTTGAAAAATATTCAATTTCTTATGCTTGAAGGGTTTATTATAAAGCCTTCTTGATTTGATTCATTAAAACGAGTAGAAAAGATTTAACAAGGCCATTCTGTTGGCTCTGAAAGTTTTGGTTTAATTATGTGCTTTAATTGTATAGCACCTTGGAGTTAATGTTTGCACTATATGGTTCATTTAGGATTATCTTTTTGGTACTAAATTTTCATCCTAAGATGAAATCAAATCTGCTCATATTTACATTTAGTTGAATTAGTCTTTTTTTAGAGAATGATTTTTTATATGAAAATCTGCCCGTATAGAGCATATCAATGACAATATTTAACTCGAAATAAAAAGATAATTTAGCTTGAGACATAGGATTACTATTCCCGTTTGATTTAATTTCTGCTGAATGATGACTCTAATATTGAGTTCAATCAATGTACTGCTATCGTTGAATATTGGCATGGAAACAAAGTCCTAGACAGCCACTAAACACTCCTGACATTAATCTGATAAGCCATGTGATTTTGCGAAATTTGAGTACTTTCCGTTATGAGTAGCACTGTTGCATCTTGTACTTTATACTAGTTGGACCTAAATAATGCGAATGAATTCAATAATGTTGTAATGTATTCCTTTGATAGAATCTAACTTCAAAATTAACAACCTAAAATGAACCAGATATTATATCCTAAATTAGTGTAGTTTTGAAGTTTAAACGAATTTCAGAGCATGTAATCCTTCTGCAATGTGAATGAGTATGCCCTTTTCAATGTAAATATTTTTTCTCACTTACAATTCCATTTAAGTTTATTGAGGTCCACTGAAATGTAATTTAAAGATAAGCAAGAAGCGTGCAGCTTGGTCAATTATAATTTTCTGTTGGCTTTTTAATTCAGTTCAGTGTGTGTAGTGGGTGTTCATCCAGATTCATTTCAAGAGCTTGCATACCATATTATTCTTTAGAGATTACAAAAAAATATTGCACAATATTTGTAAAAGAATCATGGCTAGTTTTTGAGCAAAATAGACCAAAGGCCCGTTTGGAAATTTAGTGCACATATTCATCACATTCAAAGTCAACAATGATACAATGTACAAGCACTCAAATGCAACTTTAATTGCTCAAATTGGAGGGTTCAGGGTGAATGATCAGAAGAAAATAATACACAAACAGATGCAGTCGAATATGACTGAAATCATACAATAATATCCACAATGCCTCTACTTCATATGAAAAGCCATCAGTTAAACATTGAAAATTTTACAATGAACCAATTATTACATAATCTCTCTTGGATCGGTCCAATCCATATGAAAAAAAGTACAGAATATCAGAACCATACTACTGCACTATTGACCAATTTACATTCCAGGATAAATGAGGAGATTTCCTATCTCGACTCCAGAAATTTGTCCTAAACGAAAATTCACACGAAATTCTGCATGCATTTATTCGAATAGAATAATTTTTGTGTATATTTCCATAATCCTGACCTTTCGTTTAAGAGATAATTATGGGAATAGCGTAGACGTCTACAAATGTGAGTAATTCTCTCAATTAACAAATATAAATTAAAACGAACTAATCATAGTAACTGGATAGTTCATATACCAATTCTATTCGAAGCTAAGGATAGTAAAGGGTAAACTGTATTATTCATCGAATTATTACATTTATATGATGACTTTAAATCATGCTTCATTAAAAATATTACATGCACAATATGAGTTGCCAATGGTACGGCTACTCAATAGAGAATTATAAGTGATAAAATCTACTGCTGTTGTAAACATAATGGGAAAACAGATGACAAGAAAACTGAAAAATGTATTCATGAGCAATTTAAGTACATATGACGTTAATATTAGTATTCCTTCAAAAATCTTCATCCATTGAAAATCTGAGAGTTCCATGAGATAGTGGTGCTGTTTGCTGTACCAATGTACTTAAGGGCTTCCTTGTTGATAAGATTCTTTGTGACGGCATAAGACATACACCTCCAGCGCAAGAGTCTGCTTGTTCATCATGGTACTTGACGATGATTGGAGGGATATTTGCTATCGATATATTTTCACGCTTATTTATGATAAGCTGTTGGAGGTGCTCGACAGGTACATCTTTCATAGATCCAGCAGCAATAATGTGGCCACCTTTGGAAATAAAGAGAAGGAAAGGAACGAACTTCATATTCAACATATCTTTTAGTGTTTCCCGAGTAGCCGAAGAAACTGAAACGTGCTTCATACAGTTCCAGTTATTTTTTGAAACAATATCTAAGGCTATGTCATAGCTATCCAAGTTTACTGAAATAAACTCGACGTCGAGCTTCTCACGCCGTACGTGATTATTAAGCTTTTCCAGAGCCCCAGGGCACCGCGTGCAACTTGATGTCCAAAAGTCAATAAGGGCATAGCTCTTCTCACCCTGGGCTTCATAAAGATTTCCAATGTCATGAGTTGCTCTGAGGGATCGGCATTGTACTGTTCTTAGATCAATCGTTCTTGACATACTGAAAATAAGCAAATGATGCTAGACTCTATGTAAATCAAGAGAGAATGATGCTTTGCTGCTACGTAAAGTAATTTATGAACAGCATCAACTGTTATTTTTTGAATGCAATGATGATTTGCCGCCATTTTCTGATTAGAAAGATACTTTGGGAGTTTAACTGATAACGGCAGGTGGGGTGCAAAGACATTAAAATGCCACCTCATTCGGGGCCGAATTTAGCCAAAACGGAATGCTACGCATAATTAGCAATATGGGAGAAGTAGCGATGAGCAACAACGCTTTTTGCTCTTACGTGTTGTCTGCTTCTTTTCAAGTTTCTAACCTTGCTATTTAAGGCAGGTCATTGTAACATTGTAGATATATCTACTGCAGGACGTCAAGCAGAATCTGCTATTGCAATGGGCTGGTTGGATGAAATCATGAATAATGTACAAAATGACTCGACTTACGTGAAAGATGCTGAAATTCAATTGATGCATACCAGCCTTGCAAAAACATCCGACTTTTATGATAGATTTATTCAACACTCATTTCTTATGATTTCAATGCAAGCATTCAGAACAGAAAATGTGTTCGTGATTGTATCCAAAAATCACATTATTCTTGTTTAGAAATTTGGTGGTATCCATTGCATCTAATGATATGATACTTCCTCAATAATTCCTTGCATATGTTACCTTTGACCTAATTCCATGAAATTTATGTAGTCAGGTATAGTGATTTATTTCATTCTATTTAGGTCGAAAGTTACTTTTAAATTGCAATTATTTATTGTGGTTGCTAGTAGAAGGGAAGTCCAACCCTAAAGATCAGTTTATGCCAAGCTTTCTTTGATAAAAGATCAACTCTGTGACTCAATAAAAATATGCTCAATTGTTTATTTATAAAGAAATTTTTGATTTGCTCAATATTTTTTATTTTATTCATTCAAATATTAATTGTTTGTTTGAACATATTCCCACATTGTACATACTTTAATGTTCATACATATGCATGGGCATGTATATATTTGCACAAATTTTACAAATTATTTCAAATTCAGATAAGGAAATTATGAAATAATATTTGGTGCTTTATAACTGGTTCCAGTACAGACCCATATATTTTGGTAAGTAATGAAACAAACTCAGCTATTATTTTTTCGGCAATATTTCAAAAATTGCCAATTTATTTTGCATTATGCAGAGATGGTTTTATTGTTACTTGGCTTACTGAAGAAAAGTTAAGACTTTATATAGACCAAAGAGCGTAAACAGGCTTCTGCAAATCAAAATCTGCTTTTGTATCAATACTTAATTTCAAACATGACAATACTTTTTGTCCATTAACCATAAAAGCAAACAGTGCAGATATTGCTATAGAAGAATTACATATGAGCTGTACTCTATCAATTACTTTTAATGCAAAATCTTGCTTCGAGAATTTAGCAATACCATTCATGGTAAAGAATAGCTGGCTAATACAATATGTCTTCAACATTCATAAAAATAATTATGAATCAATCACGATCAATAGTGATCACTGCAATTTGCAATAATTCATATCATCACAAAAACTACATTGAGGTTAGGCATCTTGATTTTATTTCTTTGCCATTTCATTTTTATGTTTGTGCTTCGATTGGATCTACAAAGTTAAAAGCTTAACTCTCTAAACTTTTGTTCAGATTATCATTTGTGCAGTTTGGATAACCAAATTCAATGCCAAAATATGATACTCCAACTTGAGGATAAGGCATTACTTACAGCTCTCTCTCTCTCTCTTTATATGGCTTCAATATAATTAATGATTGTCTTGAATATTTGTGGGTAGTTGTAGTTCTGAAATAGTTGCTACAGGAGATTTCAAAGGCATATCATGATTCCCTTCTAGCAGGTCACTCAAGTATCAGGAAGATACTCGAGTTACTGAGTTTACTTGTTCTGGTGGTCAACATTGTGGAAGGGTTCTTAAAAGTATGTAGAGTCATGTGATATCTACACAAGCCAAAGACAGATCATGAGCAAGTTGCAAGACATTAAACATCTCATTCTGCACACCCATGTCCTTGGCTTTCAATTTCCACAGATTTAGTTGTGGACTTTATACCTATTGAAAGTATATTCACTTTTGGTTATCTTCAAAAGACTAAAAGAGGCTCATTTTATTGCATGATTTGAATCCAAGACATCCCCAAAGGCAGCAGACCTTTTTCATAACTATTTCACTATTTCCCCGAGTAATATTGTCACCTTATGGTTCAGTGTTGGTAAATCAATTTTGTAGTTTGCATTTAAAAAACTATGGTATCTCATGGAGCATATTGCTCAGTCTGATGGCTATGCAAAGTGAATTGTCCAGTGACTAAAATAGCATTTATATGCACACTCTGGTTACAGGTATACTTATTAAGCAAAAAAATTCAACTTTTACCAAACTTTGTAACAATGTCCGGTACTATTGGCAATTAAGATGTCTCAACTTGAGGCTACTTTTAGAATCAAGACTTTGATAAAACCATCAAATGAAATGATCCTAACGTTACTACTCATAGTAATAGAATTTTGATATTATGCACAGCAACTGGCATTGGCTCAGAATTCATCAAAACTTTTACAAAATAAAAGAACATTTATAGTTGTTCAAAGTTGAAAATCAGGAGTTTTTTTATTGTCAGGAAAACAAGGCAACTAAACCTTAGATTGAAATAGATTACAAGAGAATCTGGCCATATCAAATTTAAAAGATAGATTTTGTTCCCTATAGTCTGAAGTAATCTCCTAGCTTTCAAAGAATAAATAAAGTGTTTCATGCTTTATTTTCATCAGCATAAAAATAATCGTAGTCTAAAAATATTGATAATAATTAATAGGAGTTGCTGTTACATACATTTAAGAGAACTAATCCAGGTTAAAGATATTTGATATGTCTAAAGTAGGAAAGTGGTAAACTTTAATTTCTAGTTGCATTGAAAAGGTGCTAAGAAAAATATAACTGTTGGAAGCCTGAGGAGAGTTTAAATGATTGTGAGCAAGTTGAAGAGTTTAGGAAGCATTTTACTTCAAGGCTGCTTCCCTTGGCAAGGAAGAGTAACAATCAGGATCAAATTTTTTCTTTACTTAGTATTAATTCAAGCCGATTCTAAGCCTAATTTTTGTAGAAAATTAAGAGTGCATTGTATAGTTGAATATATTCAACTTCATATTTAACATTTACATTCATATAGTAAAAATTCAATTTATATTGGTATAACTGGATAGTTTTGCTGTCATGAAATATGTACTTGTACAAATACACTCATTGCTTTTTTTGCTCATGCCTACTCTTATTGCTCATGCCTACTTTTTTATTCCATTTGTCTGCTCTTGATTTTACTATGTGACAAGATTCTATTGTTCATACATGTTGAAAGGAAAAAGATAAAAATGAAAGTATTCAATGCACCATAATTGGATCACAGTGTGAGGCAACAGAAAGGAAAAAATAGAAAACAAAAATATATTGAACAAACAAGGACTGCTACTTATCACACGCTATGGGAGCATACTTCTATGGGAGAAGTAGAAAAATTGAAAAGTTGGAAAACAAAACACAGAAGAGTGTGTAGAATTCCAAAGAGTCTCTTCAAAATTGGGAAGAAGTTTACAGGAAAACAAAAGAAAACTCCAATCTCAGTCAGTGATGAAATTAATGCTGCAGTTGCAAAAAAATTGGGAAATGTTGATAGAAACTTCATGGAGTGAACTGTTGAGTTACATAATGGATCCTGGAATAGTCACGGATAAACGGATAAGAAAGGTTTGAAGTAAGATATGAATTAAGATGGATGTAGATGGATGTAACGGGTTATAGGTCACAATCTGGAATAGGAATTGGAGTCGTAATACCTAGAAATCTTGACATATTTTTAGTACATTCAACAAAAAATATATATGCATTTAACACAATAATCCAAACTGACTAGAAAAGGAAAATAAACTACCCTATTCTTGAAGTCAAGCATAGTTTGTTGTAAGTAAAAATCCAACAATTGGCAGTTTGAAAGTAGATTAGTAAGTTCAAATAGAACACCATTAAAATAGATCAGCAATAAAAAGGTAGGGCCCAAAAACATAGTGTTATGAATCAATATATTGAAGACTATGCATATAACCAATAATAAACATCACCAGAAACCCAAAGAAGGCACACAGCCAATAATGTATTAATTTCTATTCATGTGTTGCCAAGAATGAATCTTGTCAACACAATACTACTTAAGAGCACACGCATATGAGAACACACTAATGAGAACACTCTTTAAGAGAATGTACTTTGCAAGAATACACATATAAGACAAATTAATTCCATAGAGTCACAGTTCAATAACAGATCATGGCAAAACAGATCAGATCCTAACGCAGTTTATATTTAGTCACTATTTTTTAATAAAAAGAGAAATATACATAGCAAGAATATTCAAGCATTTGCATTAAGTTAGTTTCATAAATATGAGCAAAAATATAGTCTTTTTAGGCAAGAACATGATTACTTTCTATTTTATCCTAAACAAACAGCAATTTGTTACATTTTGGAAAAGATGATGTAGTTTTAGATATTTATTTTTATACATAGTATGCAGCATGAAGTTTTTTTGTTCTTTTCAACAAATGCGCTATTTATTTAACTTTTGCACAAAAATTGCAAAAATTACAAATTAAAAGTAAGAATTCAGGCTGAAAAATACATTTGGTAGGTAAGCATTTGTTAAATCAGAATTGATGCATTGTATATGCTTATCTTATTAGTCAAATACTAATTATTGATGGTTATCATAAAAAGTTGATAGGTGAGTATACCCTTATTTCTATTTTAGAACTGTAGTAGGAACTAATTTCTACAAGGCAGGTTGTTTTCTGTTTTTATCAGCAGCATAATTAAAAATTTTAAATAGCAGCTGGCCTTTTTTGAAACATTCATATGGTTGTATTTTAGGAGAGACATAACCCAGTATTAAATTGCACTACATTGCAAAGAGAAAAATTACTAGCTGATGTTATAAGAGTAGGTTTTATTTTTCATGGATTCTAAAATTTTAGATTACTTGTATTAATATGAAATAAGATTATAATATCGTATGGAGTTCATTTACATGTTATTTTTTTGAATTAAGAAATTAAATTCATATGTATAAGTATCAAGCAGCTCAATCAGACCATTTTAAAACTTTTTAATCATGCCTCACAATAGAGAAATATCATCTAGGATCACAGGTTTTTATCACATAGTAATGTGATAAAACTTGTTACTGAAATTGAGAAAATTGCTGTGAGCAGGATAAAAACTTAATATTTAAATATTGCTGACACCCTTTTCGTTCAATAAAAATAGCCTAGGTTGGTATTTGTAGTACATCAAGAAGGTAATTTGAAAAATAAGTGATGCTTTTTTACCGAACACAATGCTAACATATTATTCCCACCATAGAAGGAATCAACCTAAATACTGGTAACACAATAAAGACAGAGGCATGCATGCAAAACTGTTTAACATAGTTAACTGCAACTGTTGTAGATAATCAAATGTAAGTCTTTCCTGTAGTCACAATGAATTCTAAACAAGCCTTCGTAGGAAAAACTTTTTTATGCAGATAAAATCTTTGTATACTAAATGTGTAATCCTTAATTTACTCCAGCAACATGGCCAACTAATATTTTGATAAAATTTTATGTTGCATTTCATTATAATTTCAGGATGATTTGCTAATTATTCATATTTAGCAAAAAATTGAATATGAGACAAAATAAGGATATGATAGACAAAATACATTGAATCCTTTTAGCTTCTATCTTGTTATGAAAAAAATTTATTTTAGTAGGAATTGAAATAGAGACACTCAAAAATTTTTGCTTGATCAGGCTAAAATTAATTGAGGCAAGTCTACTGCAGAAAAATAGCTATTTTAGCTTCTTAGGTAGTTTGAGGTAAAATAAAATATTTTTGTCAGACTAAAACTATAATCTCAAGTTGGCGGAAAAAACTTGTTTTTGCTGCATCAAGGTGTTCGGATAATATTAGGATATTTTAAACTTTCTCCAGTTTCAGAAATAAATTTTTCTTTGCTACGGTAGGAATTGAACTCGAGATTGTGTTGCATAAAAAAGAATAACAGTATTTAATTTTATGTGCATTAATTTTAATTCTTTAAACTTGTTTACTACTTCTAAAATTTGAATTCCTAAGCATATTCATTTACCGAATATGCGCATTTCGATTTGTCGAACATTAGTTACTCAAATATTTAAAAAAAATAAATCAAATTATTATCACTTAGATTTGGCTTTGAAATATTGACCATATCCCCCATACAATTGAAATAGATTTTGCATGCTTTTTAAAGTGCACATGACACAAAATAGTAAATATGGGAATTGTATAAAACTTTATCAAAATTTATCTTGGTAAGGATTTGGTTCACAGGATGAGTATACAAGATGAACAAATTGAATGTGACTAATTCACATTGTTTCACTATATATTATATACGAAAAGACAAAGCATTTTGATTTTCTTTAATAACGCAATTGCCCCAAAATGTAAGATTTAAAGTGCCTTAAAATTACTTGACATACTAAAAATAAAAATAATTTGCAATATCTAACTCTGCCTCTCTTGATATTGCTACACCCAGCGAAGCAACAAGTACTAATACATTATACTTCCTCATTTGTCAAAATAACATCTACCATGTTGCACTAAATTAATAACAATTCTCCCACAAGATTTGCAATGATATTTGTAATAAAGAAAGTGCGAAAACATCATGTATTACAACGTCAAAAATGAGCAAGGGACTACCATAGATAACCTCCACCAAAAATGCATCATCATTCAACAATATTTTTGAATGCCATAGAGTGCATTGATGTTAACAACATTTAACCCATCCAAGCAGGGGTTTTATACGTAAGTCCGGCATACACAGCCTTATCTCCGAGCTCTTCTTCAATACGCAAGAGCTGGTTGTATTTGGCCAAACGTTCTGATCGGCATGGGGCGCCAGTCTTGATCTGTCCAGTGCATAGTCCCACAGCCTATTCCAAATTTATAATATGTGAAGGCAAATTAATCTAGAAACTTCGAATAAAGCGAATCTCTCCAGATAACCAAATTCATTTGTTACACCCAGAAATGTTTAGCGGAACTTAGCACGATATAAATTTTTCTGTTCATTATATCTTAAGTTTAATGTGTATAGTTTAACACATTAAAAATAACTTTATTAGCCTTCAAATCAGAGGGACAATGTGAATTCAACACAACACAATTGGAGTGTGATAGCCGCAATTCCGGTGATCATATGGTATAATGCATGCAAGGAAGAAGTTTAAGCCAAATAAAACTATATTGCAATGATTTACAATATAATTTGAAAAAACCGACAGAATTGAAATATAAATAAACAAATCGTACATAGTAAATCTTCAAGCATATTCAGGAGTGTCTTTTAGTTGAAACCAATGCATATTTTCTTTGCCACAAATAAAAAAAATTCACGAAACTTACCAAGTCAGCAATATAGTTGTCCTCAGTTTCGCCAGATCGGTGGCTAGTCATTACACCCCATCCACTTTGCTTGGCGAGTTTGACAGCAGAAATAGACTCAGAAACAGTGCCGATTTGGTTGACTTTGAGTAAGAGAGCACTGCAAGCTTTGGTGTCTGCAGCAGTTTTGATGCGTTCGATGTTGGTCACAGTGAGATCATCACCCACAACTTGAACCTTGCCCTCACATTTTGCCGTAAATTTCTTCCAGCTCTCCCAGTCGTCCTATTATAAATAACAAGTCAGTGCATACATTAATATTTTGGGGGGAATAGTTGAATAGATGCCATGCCATTCAACTAATATAAAGACAAATAGAAGGTATTTTATATATGCCTAAATCTACAAAATATTGCCACTAGTTAAGCACATTTCACAAATTCTTGAATGTTTATTATATTTTGGAAGGAGATAATTGAGCAGAGGTCACACCGTTTCTCAACTACAGCAATAATCTATTGAAGGTACAGCATATACACCTTTATTTGAATATAATACCAATAAATATGAAAAAATATCTCTATTCAGATCATAACGTGTCGTAAGATTCAATGTTGAATACTATGATTTTTTTTAATCTAAAGAACTTTTGCTAAATTAGAGGCAAAGAGGCACTTCTTTTGAATATATTATATTAATTATTATGACTAGCGAATGAACGTTACATGTACATTTTCCTTTAGCTACAATTATTATCTTAAAAAATCATTATACCACTTAATAGAGAGTATAATATCATAGTCAAGTTTATAAGCACCTGATCAAAAGGGTCTTCAATGGATACAATAGGAAAATCTTGAGTAAGCTGGTAGAAAAGTTCCCCTAGAGCTTCACCTGACATTACGGAAGCACCACCAGAATTTTCATTCTTGAAGTCCAAATCGTACTTCTCATTCTTGTAGAATTCGCTGGCAGCAACATCCATGGAAATCACAACCTTATCATAGAATAATCAGAAAATTAAATTTGATTAAAGAGCGCATGTAGTACGAATATAGAATCAGATATGATTAAATGCTAATATATTACAAAAGTGCCCCTTTGAATAAATTTATGATGCAAAATTCAATATCAACTATAAAAACAATGACTATCCATTTTGGGGAGTGGGATTCAAGTTATCCATACAGATGTTTTCTAAATATTATGCATAAACTTGAATATAGCACAGAGAAAGTAATGTTAAAAGTTAGCTTCTTTATGATGTAGTATATTTTTTAGTCAAAATGATAGAGACATCAAGTTTTCATTGTAAAGTTTACCTTGCCAGTGTGGCCTGCCTTTTCGATTGCATCAATGAGGAGCTCCACACCTTCTCGGTTATTTTGAATATTAGGCGCAAAACCACCCTCATCTCCTACATTGCAAGCATCCTGGCCATATCGAGCTTTAATTACTTTATGTAGGTTGTGGTAACATTCTGAACCAATCTGCATAGCTTCCTTAAAAGTAGCAGCTCCCACTGGCATGATCATGAATTCCTATAGTGAAAAAAATAGGTAATATATTTATTTTTATCTCAAGCAACTAAGATTGTAAAATATTACAGAGTAGAGCAAACTCCTTGTAAGAATCAGGGATTCTGTATGAACAAGTATTCAATAAAGTCTATTCATATAATAGAATATAGACATCACACAACGACATCGAGGGATAAATAAAGTAATAGTTGTTAATCAGTTGTGATGTCTACATTTGTTGTCTTACAAGTCTATGAGAAAATAGTGTACACTTTTTAAAGTAATGTGGACTACAGATGATTATTTGCTTCAATGTTGCCTAGTGAAATAAGTAATATCGTGTATTCTATTATGAAAGTAAATAAACATTCCAACTTCTAAAGCGATTTGTCTGATAATATAATTGAATGCTTATGTTTCTAATATTTTCGCTTATGGCAAATTTTACAGCTAAAAATTTTTGGTGGAAACTAATTTTCACGAAAGTCGCTAACACTTAAGGTGATAAGATATAGTGCATCAATCTTGTGGTAAAAATAAACACACTAACAATTATATCATAATTGTCAAAAATGGGAGATATTGCACACACAATTTCTCTTTTGATTTTATTTCATCCCTGTTGCTGAATATGGAATACAGACTTTACCTGGAAGGCAAGACGATTTCCTGCATGGGAGCCTCCATTGATAACATTGAAACTTGGCACTGGTAAAACAAGCTTATCACATCCGGCCAAATCAGCAAAATGTTGATAGAGTGGAACACCCTATTAAAATTGAAAAAGGCAACATTCATGAATCTAAAAATTAAGTTTTTAAGAACATGTATATTAATTATAATTTAAACCAAGAAAATTAAAAATTATTTGCGATCAGAATAGAGTTGATCACAGAAAAAAGAAATTACCTTGGCAGCAGCACCTGCTCTGGCAGCAGCGAGAGAAACGCCTAAGATTGCATTTGCACCCAAAGAAGTTTTATTGGGGGTTCCATCAAGAGCTTTCATTGCCTATGAAATCAGTCACGAAATATATTTTATTACACAAATTCATTGAAAATAATATAATACGAAGAATTTGACAAATGAATAAATTGATCGATATGTGCCTTGCTGAAAATATACCTTAACGGGAAAATCTTTCATGTATAATTGTCTAATTATACATTTACTTACATCATCAATTTCTTCTTGAAGAGTACAGTCCATGCCAATAAGCGCAGGTGCTATCTTTTCATTTACATTGGCAACGGCTTTGCTAACACCTTTACCCATATAAGCTTTTCCACCATCACGAAGTTCACAAGCTTCGTAGATTCCAGTAGAGGCACCTTACGAAGAATAATTTAATATAAAAGTAAATTTCTTAACATATACGGACATACAGTTGTTATATTTCACTAAATGTGAGAAGGTAATATACTCAATCGAGTTATTGGGACGTTGAGACTGCCTGCTTTCAATTTCCATGTTAAATTTTTAAACTACATTTGAATGAAGGAACCATTATTTACAGCGTGATAAGTTTCTGCAATAATTAAGACTGACCAGATGGTACGGAAGCACGGAACATTTTCCCATCTTCAGTCGTGAGGTCAACCTGAAAAAAAGAAAGCGGAAATCATATTCAGTTCAAATAAAAAATTCTAATTCTGTCAGCAATCAATTATCAAGTATTAGGTATTTACAAGTCAAATGAAAGTAAAAGAAGAAAGCGATGGTTTCTGATTCCAAATCGAAGAATTTTGAGATTCAAAAAATTTCGTCATGACAGGTTCAAAGTTAAGCATAATCATACCTCGACAGTTGGATTTCCTCTTGAATCAAAGATCTCGCGGGCCTTAATGCTGCTGATGATGCTTGCACTCATATCTAAACACGATGTTTTGGTACGGAAACGGAAGAATGTCAATGAAGTGTTTTAAAGTCCATAAATTGTTTTCTGAAAGTTGGCGAACAATGAAATGTTCGTGTGCCACGTGGAAATGCCAGGTTGTAAAAGTACCTTAGAACTTCGTGCGAGAAGTTACTTAAAAACACTGAGAATTTGTTTCTAATTGTTTTAACTGTGCCCAAAAAACTCTTTTGTATTTTTCTCTCAGTTCAGAGGAATAGTTATTCAAATGCAGAAAAATGAAATATAATTTCCATTGGCTTTTTTGTTGAGACAGTTAATATTGGCTGTTTGACGAGATATTAAAAAGTCTCGGAAGTATTTTAATATTTACTAATCTAGGTTCTATGGAAGTAATCTAGGTTCTATAGGTACTGGACCTATGTATATTCTACAGGAAGCAATCTACATTCCATTGGTACTAATCTATGTTCCAGTAGTACTAATCTCGGTTTCATGGTTATCAATGATTTTGAAATCTAATAGAAGAGATTTTCATTATGCATGTACATGAAAAAGTGTGAAAGGGTACGTGTTATGCCACAAACAAGAAGGGACAAGGTTATTCGGAATAGCTATATTTCAATAGAACATATGTAAACAGTATTAGTAAAGTCAAAGCTTATTGTGGACCGTACTTAATGCAAGGCAAGAAGACAAGAAAAGATAAGGAGCTAAACAATAAACACGTATATTATAGCGTTGTTTCTGCCACTGAAGCGGAAACACCGAATGAATAAAAAACTGAGACCTAAGCCAAGTATGCACTAACAAAAGTGGCTGACGTAATTGTATGTGCAACCTATTTTAAGTATGTAGTACTGCTGCAAGTGATATGCACTAGATGATATTTAACAAAACTACCCCTACTCCTGACCCACATAACTAAATCAACTCAAACTCTAACAGTATGTTTTCAGTTTAGAACTGCAGATTTTTTTATGAAAAAGTAATATATATTTTTTGAAATTTGTTCATGAATAAAGCAAATGTGCTTAATAAATTACACACTGACAGTTCACTATTCTGTTTAGCACCATTTCTACACTAGTAATCTTCTAACAACTGCATATAAATTTCATGAAATACAACAAAGATTGCTGATATGAAACTTAGAAATTTCTAGCTTCAACATATATTAAAATTTAGTAACTAGTCAATAAATTTTACCTCCAATGAAACGTATTATTTACTTGTTCATTCAGTATGAATCTTTATTTTTCTCATCTGTGCTTTCTAAAGATTTAACTTTGTATCAGTACTTTATTTCTCTTGTCAGTTATGAACAAATATAAATTGTATCTCAAAAAGATTTAAAACGTTAGTCTCATTTTCACCAAGTTTGACTCCATTTAATTATTTACATTGAAATGAATATTTTATAGATAAAAGACATTAATGTATAAGTTACTATCTTGTAAGAAATTATGAAATGAAATACAATATTTCAACAATATATGGAGCATTGTCTTGGCCAGACTAAAATTCATGCGTATGTAACTGCTTTTAAGTCTTGAAATATAAAAAGAAGAGAATAATGAGTATCTGTGGCACAATATTAAAGCTAAGAATTTAAACTTAATTGTACAATTAGGTCTAAGATATAGTTGCATGATAAATAGTCAGAAGTAGTTCAAAGTTAGTAGCATTAGTGCTAAGCTTGTCCTATGGAAAAGACCATGTCTCCTTCAATACAACAACACTGTAAATCTTTTTCAGAACTCTGGCTTGGATTGCAGCATGTAATCTCGGAAGACATCATTTGATTGAAATTACTGAAGCAGGTATCAAAATAGTCAAAATTTAAGCCATTTTGAGGAAATAGATCAATTGCATTTTTTCACCTGCCCGTAAGAGATTCAAGAATCTTTGAATCGACCAAGTTGCTACTTTGCTCAAGTTGAAGATGTACCAAGTAATGAATCCACAAATTGATTTGTAGGGATGGTTTTCATTCCATTCAGTCATAACTGGATTAAGTACTAATCTGATAGAATCCATACAGTAAAGCGTTACTGTTAAACTCGTTGCCAATAATACATGGTGCCCTTTCAAATCCTGCAATATTTTTGGGGCAAAAAAGAGAAGCTATACAAATGGATATATTTAGCAGTATCTTTGATTCTGTTATAGTTTTGGTTTTCAATTAATGATTTTTTAGTCTTACAAAAGCTAGAACTTTTAAAATATTGCCGTTAATAAATTTTTGATTATCATTAGTACGTTTCATGAACCAGGCTAGAGGACTAGGGAATGCTTTATAATGTAGAAATTTTTATATATAAATTTTTTGGATAGCATAGATACTTTTATATGCATAAATATTCCAAATGTCACTTATTTAAGATTTGTCATTATCGCCTAAATCTCAACAACTCAGCTAGTTCGATATCAGAACTTTCATTGCCCTCTTTCACTAATGGCGAGAGATTTATTTTGTGTCTCAGCTGCCTTTTATTATATCTTGCATAGCATAATCCTAGATAAATCACCGTGCTAATGATCAGTAGTACGAACACAAAGGGCATGTACATGTAGACCGATTGATTGTTTTTTTCACTGTCCGCCTGTAAAATAGCATTGGCAAAAGAC
The DNA here is from genome assembly GCA_032358265.1 of Vaucheria bursata. NCBI lineage: Eukaryota > Xanthophyceae > Vaucheriales > Vaucheriaceae > Vaucheria > Vaucheria bursata. The sequence continues at coordinate 94,957 of JAULBW010063078.1, forward strand.
CCATTAGGGGGTACTGGGGTACGTGCAACCCACCCATCTTGCTTACTTTTTGATAGTGCAAAGAGCGATCCCATTGTCGTACCGGCCAAAAACAAATCCCCTGAATTTGTATCTGAAAAATAAATTAATAAACGGGTTAAATGCTGCTGTTTTACCTTGAATATAAAACTTGTATTTTTAATTGATACTAAGAAACTTTGGGAAATGTTGAAAAGCATGCTTATTTATTTGAATAATTCATGTGTGATCATCACATTATTACAGTTGGAATATTGAAATATCATAAGTCAGAAAATTCTATTTTTTGTAGGTATTTGTAAGTCTGTATTGTGAAACAATTAGGATGGTTTTTATCTATCAATCTGAACTAAATGCTGGTCCCATTGATAGGAATAAAACATGATTCACTAGATATTCTAATCGAATAAAGCAACATGTTACTACATTCAAAACAAAATGTAGGTATCATTTTATAAAAATTGGGACAGAATATTTTTTGTGCTGACATTTAGCATCATATCAAATAGCCGTACTCTTTGGAACAGCATTTTAAGGTGTTGAAGTCAGAAAAATTTCAGCGAAAATATTTTACTACTATGAAAGTTACAACCTTCTTTACCAAAAGAGCACAAAAGTACTATGTTAAAAAATTGTTTACTGCATGAATGCAGCAAATAATTTGTAAAACATTAAAATTTGGATATAATGACTCTTTGGAAACAATGAAATAATTTGATCAGTAGAGAATTTATTTTGACCTAATATCTGATATTGAGGTTAACAAAATATGTTTTTTAGTTCCTTCAAGTAAAAATTCATTAAGTGTGAATTTGTTACAGTAGGAGTTTACAGTATATAGATTTTGTTTGTGTTAAGAAATATGGTATATGAAACTTACCAAAAGCAATTGATGTTGCTGCAACTTCTCCATCTTTACTTCCAAATATTTCAATCCAATTCTCCCGACCCGAAGTACTATTGAGCTCCGCAACAAAGGCTTTCACGGAAGTTTTTTTTCCATTTGTAATACTTATTGAGCCACATACATACACATCTCCATTGCTAGACACAGTCAACCCATTAGCAAAGTCATTTGCAACGTTACCCCGCTTCCAAGTCCACATTACTTTTCCTGTGTCAACATCAACTTTACACGCATAGGCATCGACCTGTCGGGCAGAACTGAGAGCATAACCATCTCCTGCCACATAACCTACGGCATAAACGTGGCCATCCTTACCAATACAGACCGCATTCAAGGCCCCGACTTGGACAGTACCACCACTTATTCTCCAATGTACATCGCCAGTCTCAGGGGAAATGCGGGCTAAGGTCCATACTACCCCCGAGTAACCCCCAACAATGATATCATTGCTGCTCGGAATTAGGGTGACAGCAAGTATTGCTTCATGTACGTAACTCGTTTTATTGCCTTCTGTTGGAATTTCTAAGGTCCATAAAAATGAGCCATCAGGGTCTAGCTTTGTACAGATACCCGATTGTCCGATGGAAATAATACGAGAAGAGCCGCATATAATTGGATTTCCGGAAATATCTGTTGTAACAGAATTCGCAGAGTCTTCCAATGCAGAACCTGACTGGTACCCCCACAGTATTGTACCATTCGAATTTAATATTTTAGCGGCAAAGAAGTCATTGGATCCTTTGCTCTGAAAAAGTACTACATGTTTTCAAAATTATAGGGGTCAAATAATTGAAAGATTGCCTATATAGTAAACCATAGATTTATAAAGTAAATTTCAAATATAACGAATTTGCTTTTAAAATTAAAATTTTCCCTTGTATCGAATAAAAAAGTCAAATTGCACCAAGTTTCGGTTCAGATATTTAGAATAACGAATAGATTTGTTAGTCCCAAGAGATTCATTATAATTTGAGTTTAGTGTGTTGTCAACAGTCGAAAGGAAATTTTGAAGAACAGAAAAATTACGATAAAAGCGTGGAAAATGCATTTCCTTATAGATGTAGAGTAATAATGATATTTAAACTTTTTGAAATTAAAGGGTTTCACAAAACTTTCAAAAATCATGGACGAAAACAAAGCTAGTTTTACTCAATTTTGAATGCTAACGTTAGACTTGCAACAAGGAACATAATCGATGTCCAAAGCAGCATCTCATAAAAATTGCCGTTCTATGCTGTATTTCAATTATTTAATTTTATTAACAAAAAATGACTGTAATATGAACATTATTGAACAAAAATTATACTAAAACTAAAGATTAGGATGAACAAATTCTTTGAAAAGTGGAAAAAAAAGTATAGTAATAATTGAAAAATAAACTAATTCACGATTCTGGTGGTGCGTATGATTTTTCTAATTGGAAATCAACTAAACATGCACCATTATAAAAAGTAATTGAAACAAAAGGAAAAACTAAAATAAAGAAAGGTAATAATAAAAATATATGGATTAGAAACTTGAAGAACTAACCTGTGAATACAAACTGCTCTTAGTATTGCCAACAATAAAAAAGTTTCCGTCAGCATCAATAGTAGTAGATAGAGCCCAATCAGGGGAACCACTCATACCTATTCGTTCCTCCCATAGTTTTTCACCATTTATGCCATTCACTTTAAGAGCAAATGTGTCAACATCTTGAGAGGAATCGACGCCACTATGACCCCCAAGGAGAAGGTTATTATCGGAATCAATCTTAAGGCCAACTATCTGGTTTTTCAGAATTGAAACTATAAATGTTTACATCTATTCATCGCATGCGTGGAAAAACAAATCAAATTAATATTTCAGTTTCATTTTCAGGCAACTGTGATGAAATTCGATAGCCTAAATCAGTAAAGCTATGATGTTGCTATTTTTGCGGCGTGCATTGAAAAAATTGAGGAAAACGCTCACATAATTACTTCCATATTCGCCCCACTGTATGCTCCAGAACATTGATGCTATTTTCCTACTTTTGTAGATTTCAACAATACTAACCTATTCTTTTCCAATTATTTTTCGTGAAATTTCTCTTTGGAAGTTAAGCTCTTCAGCGCAGAATACAATTTATTTCATGAAATATGATGAGACAACGGCTAGAATTTCACATTAATTCTTCCTTTTAGTTTTTTTTATATGTACGTACCATATCTTACCGAGGTGATAAAAAATATGAGCATTGTGTCACGAAAAATATCAAAACATACCATGTAGAGAAAAATTTAACCTGAAACTTATAATAAAATGCTAAGAATGCATTGGATAAAATATTTTTAGCCTTCTCCAATTGCAGCATTATGAGTTCTTTTGAATGGGTGCAGCTGAGCCCCGATGGAAGTGCAGGATGGTGTGGCCGCCGAAAACATCAAGTAGTTAGTCATCGAGATCACCTATACTTGCTTGGAGGATATGCCGCAGAGGCTAACATTTCTCGCAATCTCAATGACATTTGGCGCAGTTCAAATGGTAAAAATTGGTCTCAGATTGTTTCTCACGCTCCATGGAGTGGCAGAGATGGACATGCAGCTCTCGAGCACCTCGGGTATATCTACTTAATGGGTGGCACTCAAGATGTACACAGCAACGATGACGACGTTTGGCGGAGCTCAAATGCAATAAACTGGGTCCAGCTGTGCAGATCTGCTGGATGGGAAGGGCGATGGCAGCATGCAGCAGTCAGTCATGATGGGTCGATATATCTAATGGGGGGGTGGAGTGCTGAGAGTGATTACATGGATGATATCTGGCGCAGTACAGATGGCACCCGTTGGACTTGCATCTGTCATCATGCTGAATGGGGCCCTAGAATGTTTCATGTCCTGGTGTGTGTAACACTTCAAAATATATTTACATTCCATTATTTGGCTGGACAATAATTGAAAGCTTCAGATATTATAATGAAATTTAGCTAAAAAATTATGTTATAACACATTCTCTGTACATATTCATGTGTAGCGCTTCTGTTTTGAATTACGCAATGAGTTATTTTAAGCATGGATAAATTTTAGTTGTCTTACGTACCGCTAGATTTTAAGGTAAAAGTATATGTTCTAATTATTAAAAATATTTCGATTTTTTACTTTTACAAATATTTTGATACCATTATATTTTTTTAGGTCAGTTTAAATGGTGCTATTTATTTAATGGGTGGGGCCCATCGTTCTACATACAACGACGTGTGGGTTTCAACAGATGGCTGCTCATGGCAACGTCTTATCCGCGAGGCCCAGTGGTAAGAAGATTCATTTTTGAATATAAATGATATAATTAGGTTCAATCATTCAACCAATCAAATCTGTCCATGTCTTGACTGATGCACTCTTTATCCATATTTTCAATTTATTGGGCCCATGCTAAAAGATATTAGTCCAACAAAACTGAAGCTATAAAAATGTTTCGTAATCTTAAGGTATAATAAATTTGCTTCTTAAAAGTTATAGCTTTAAAGAAATAAACCAAAATATTATATTGCATCAAGTCCATACTCAGATTTTGGGATGCAATGAATTTCGAATACAATAAATTAATTTGGCAATCCCAGCTGATTCATTAGGTCAAAAGCTTAATGTACAGCATTGGATATGAATGTTTAATTGATTGAAATTGTAGGTGCCCTCGTACTGGTCACGCTGCAGTTGTACACGAAAACCATATATTTTTGTGTGGAGGGGGTGCACCAGATGGAACTACATTAAATGATATGTGGCATAGCATGGACGGTGCTCATTGGAGCGTTGTCACCACAGGTCCAAATTCAGCCATATGGACACCCCGCAGAGGGCATGCTGTCGTTTCCCATTCGAATTCCATATTCATTTTTGGTGGCTGCAGTGCCATGGTAGATGTAAACGATGAAAACCAAGGGGAAAGACAGTATATGAATGACTGCTACCGAACTTTAACAGATATTGAGCTTCTTTGGAGCAGTGAAGAGGCTGAATACAGAGACCAAACTGGAAGAGTTGATGTAGTTTTGGCACCGGTGAATGAGTCAAGCTTGGTGGAGAACAGAGGTTTAGGCAGTGCTATAATAGGAAGTGCCCTCCCTCCAGGAACTACTAGTAGTATCAAAGTAGGAGCAAGGCAGGGAAATCTGGGAATAAATAACATAACGGTTGGAATGAGGACTGTTGTGGATGGTGTATCAGCGTTGATGCAAAGACGAAAAGAGCTTCGAAATGTCCAACTTACCACCTTGAAGGTTGCTTTTTAGTTTTAAACTTATTCTCAGTGCATTTTAGTTTAGTACAATAAAGCTAAAACTTGACCAGAAACTGTGATTTGGTATTCTATCCAAGTTTGAACATTTGATTCAGGTTGGATGATTTTAAGACTGTTTTCAACCATAAACAAAAAGCAGTGACAGAAAGAGAAAAAAATTTTCAATTTTTTCTGTTTATTTAATGAAAGCACATATTTGTCATGTTGTATCACTCAAATTTTACAGATTGCCAAGAGAACTGAAGATGCAATATTGCTTGCCTTTCCTGAAATTGAGGCTACTGATAATGCGGAATCGACTCTTGAAGACTTAAATAGCTTGGTATGCAATGATGTAAATAAGATTGAATATCATATACTTGTCTCTTTAGGCATCACTTGTAAAATTTAATCTGTGAGTTGAAAGCACAAGTTTTTATTATTCATAATATAAGGGTTTAGTATGCGTCGATTGATTATATTAGCTTATAAAGAGGCAAGGTCACACTAAAATTGTCTGTGTTTATATGGGATGAATCATATTTTACATCTTTTCATGAATGTGACCCTACATCTGAGATATTTTTCAAGTAACAACATGGATTTGTTAATTCTATCACATTTGAAGTTATATGTTTTGATAGTTTACTGTGTAATCTCTTGTAGGAAACCTCTGTATCCGCACTTCGCTCTTTTGTGGAACAGAAACGCCAAGAGCTAAAGGATATCCACTGCAAAATAAGAGGAACTGTAAAAGATTGGAAAAATGTGGATGTAGTTGACCTTCTTATAGAGCAGAGAACTGAAATTGCAAAGATTTCTCTGCCTCATATAGAAAAACTTGCAGGATGTATGAATGATGTGGTATTGCGTCAAAATGAGAGTCATGCATTCCTGGAAGAGGTATTGACGAGAAATAAGAATCATGCCTTTATTTTTAGTGTTTTTAGTAAATTTCGATTGAAATTATATGACTTTAATTTAAAAGTTTTTTAAATTTTAAAAATGGCTGTAAATTGTTCATACTAGGCTATACAAAATTCATATTAGTTTGGAAGATTTTAGCATGAGGAAAATTTTTGGGGAAATATAATCTTATATTTAGCTTTTTTTTGCTCTAAAATAATTTAGAATCACTGTATTAATTTGAAAACAGTTGGATCTGACTGACTTTATTCATTAAAGAGGTTGTTAACTAACAGCAAATTACCTTAAAGGGGATTATTTGTGATTTTCAGGCTATAATTTACCTCGAGGAAGTAGCCAAAACATTGGGGGGAGAAGTTTGGGTAAAGATACAGAGATTGCTTGGAAACGACAGCAGCGCACTGCCAGTCATCACTAACAAGAAAGATTTGTCTCTACATTATAAGGAGCTGATAGAGTCCATTAAAGACGATTCTATGGAACCACTGAATAGGAAAACTGATGAAGCATTGAATCAACTCACAATTTCAGCCAAAGATGTATCAAAAAGTTTAAGCGAGGTTACAGCATGGATAGAATGTGTGAACGAGGGGGAAATGCTGGTAAAACTCCATAAAAATATTCGAATGATTATTTTTCTCAATGCATGCCATTTAAATTCCCCTGCTTCCCCAGCAGAGCGATAAAAAACTTAGGGTTATGGACTCTGATCTTTTCGTATGATTCTAAGAAGGGTCTTGAAAATTGTTCAATAAACCAATAATATTAAATTAACTCCGGAAGAAATATCTTTTCTACATAATAGAACAGTTATTATAGGTTCAAATTGAGCTCAAATTATCTATCGGCTAATCAGCATTTGCAGCATTGTCATTGGAAACTTTTGCCATTATAGAGTTCATTTTATTTGCCCTTGGAAGGGTGGTAGCAAATATTTTAATTGTCCAACATTGCAGCAATATGAAGTCTGAATGTTTTTCTTTCAGTTTGTTTAAAATTTGACATGGTCTGCAAAAATGTTGACAAATGAGTTTGCATTACAAATATTGTAAATATATATATATTGACATGAATATTTCATATTTAGTCTTTTAAGTACGATTGTAAACTATGATTGGCTATTGTTGCATGACAGTATGTTAACTCAATTTTATTATTTTCATCTTAAATTGTATATAATCAACCTAAATCGGTTAAAACCGTACATCCAACATTGTAATCCATTATTGCAATGGCCATTTCCACTTTTCCAATGCATCAAGTTTATTCGAATGTCATATGCATTCAATGAAAAATCATGGGTTTTTTATTTTGAAGATTTTTATTTAATATTTTTTAGAGCATCGGATCAGCTGCAGAATTAGACGAAGCTGAGAGGGTACTTTCCCAAGTACGACTAGAAGCGCACTGGTATATTTATCATTTCCATATCTTTAGTTACACTTTAGACCTCGATTGACTAGGAGTAATATTAATATTTTTTATGTAGTTTATAAGTTTAGATTACTATTACAAAATTTGCAATTGAACTGAGGGACATGATAATATCTAACCTAAGCCATGAGTTCAAAACCTGCCCAAAATTGGCAAATATTAAAAAAAAACAAAAAGCTGCAAAATTTATAATGCTTTAGCATTTAAGAATTAGTACAATATAATATTTTTTTCGAAAAATTCAAAATTTTATGCATATTTATATGCACACTTTCCATTTGGTTGCCAGAATTATTTTAAGAGCTTAGAGCATACATAATTTGTTATTATTCAAGTGCATTTCACCAATATGTTCTTATAAAAATTTCTAGGAAGGCACTAATTTAGCTGTTTGGCCTGTTTACTGGAGATTTTTTTTGCATGGTATTGGCAATTTCATCTTAAAATGTGCATGTTTGTGTACATTAACATTAATATTTCAAGGACTATTGCATTATTTCAAGAGTAATTTCATATAGATTTTTTACATATCGTACTGCTCTGGTATTAATTGAACTCCGTATTTTTCCTGAAGTTCCCTAAAAATGTATGTTTTACATGCAGGCAAGTTGATTCAGAGCTTCACAGTATTCCACATCTTCTAGAGAGGAAAAAGGAACTTAACATGGATCTGATGGTTACTGCGCACCAACACCTCACTGCACTTTTAACATGTAAGTATGCGATCTTCTCTAATTTTGTATGATTATTTATTTCAAACCCACACGATGAATATCACTTCATCAGAAAGACTTTTGATGTAAAATGTGTAGAATGCATATCTCTCGAAGTAAACTGTATCGCAAGCCATTTTTATTTTTTTCTCGTAAATTTGGATATTGGTTTAAGTGAATTTATGGTTTCAGTAGTTCCAATCATGGATGAAATTGCATTAAGAAAGAGAAATATGAAGAGATTAGTGGTTTGTATATGATTTGCACATATGACTCTATTGTTGGTGCATGTAGGTGCAAAGGCTAGAACTTCCGAGTTAGATCTGCAAGCACAAAATTTGGCATCATGGGCTAATTTAGTTCGTCAGGTACGTACATATATGCATCCCTACATACATACTGATGCATATATGTTGATACGAATAAGCATCCAAACTTACATAAAAAAACATATTCATGGATACATGCATACACTAGCCATTACTATATAAGTACATCATTCAGTATACTAGTCATTACTTTATTGCTCACAGTCCTGCATACTAACAATATATATGTAGTAGACAATCCAGTATATTAGATATTATTGAATATGCCATTGCAGAATGTGCACTACTCAAGTTGAAGTATACTCTCTCAAGTAATCTTGTCTTGCCATGCTTCCATATATATTTTTTGTTAGATATCCATCAGTTATATATTTTATTGTTTGCATTATTTTTCAGTGGGCTGATGCAGATGGACTAGCTCAGAAATGTAAAGATTTGATAGAGCGCATACAATCTACCAAGGAGAGGCTCTTGGATCTTGAAGACAAGTAAAATATAACAAATTTGTTGGGATTGGTGAATTTATTTGTGATATCCGAAAATCTTAAGCTAGAACTTGGCATAATGTTTTGTTTTAGTTAACTTTTTATAAGAGGATATTGTTAAATGTAAATTTGTTTGCTATATCAATTTCTCTTAAGGTCAAACTCCTAGATATACCTTTTTAAATTTTCAACTCATGTCTTTAAAATAAACTATATTCAACTATAAAATGTAATGATTAAGATTTTGAATTGGATAAAATGTAGGCATTTAGAAAATTCCAATTTTTAGTGGCTTTGTTCCAATATGCTAACCAAGTCTTATATTTCACGAACAAGCACTATTTTTTGAATTATTTTTAAGGGCACAGGATTGCCGAAGCAACATGCATAAGCGGAGAAGGCGCGATGCTCCTGCTGACGAAATCAGTCAATTACAACTCGACCTGAAACATGCACAGGTGATGCGGCTTCAATTGTTAGAAGTATTTTATCCTATTTTAAACAATGAAAAAATCTCACTGTATGCTATGGTGCTGATGCTAGTGAATTATTAGAATTTAGTGTATTAAAAAATATGGTGATGAGCGAGTATTACTTTGTTTGAATTGAGTTGAATCATAGTAATAGTAGGCTTTTGCCTCCTCTTCAGTCCTATCTGAAAATAAAATTTATGTGTTGGTCATTTCCCAGTTCTCAGGATTCGCTCTTAGCGATTGAAGTTATTCTGATATGGCATCAATAATTCTTAATTTTTTTCAGTTGGCTGTTGCATATGCCCAAAGACTGAAACGGCGTTTAGCCAGCGAAATATCAGCTTTGGCACATTCCACTGCACCGGAAATAGCGGTGCAAGTTCCAGATGCAATCAACTTTCTGTCTCGTACTACTCAGGTTGGTCAATATATGTATGCACATGTATAGTAAATTTCAGATATAACAAATTTACTATGAATGAATTTTAACTTACAACAAATAATTGAAATAGACTTGTTGCGACTAACTTCACCTTTAGATATTGGGCATGGTGAATTTTGAATAAATCAAGGAACTAATTTGTTGGTTCCAACCTCTTCATTATATTCAAAATAATTGCGGCATGTACAATAAAGAAAGTAGCAGTTTACATAAGGTTATGCATTTTTTTCAATTCATAAAAGTTTAGCAGTTTGAAAATCCTATGACATTTTCAAATGACCGTCAAAATATTGTCCACCCATAAACAAAATTCAAATACCTACTTTTTATCTTCAAACTGACTTTTTAATTAAATTCTCCTAAGAATGACTGAATGTCTGCGTAAATTTGCAATTCCACCATCTTCTACCAAATATAACATTTTATGGCATTGTTCGAATTGTGCACGTAGTAGGAGTTGTGTTTGGATCATATATGAGAGCTCTAATTAACTTCAATAATAGAACTTTTTTAAATGTGATGAAACTAAAAAATACAGGATCAGTTGTTCTAATCAGTTCACACGCTTGTGGATTATAAACAAATTTTTTTCAACAGCGAGTGTATTCGAACAGTACTCTTACAGTTTCTATTATTTAAGTATAGTTTAAATACAGCACCTAGTGTAATATTTGAATGTAGTACTAAGCAAGTTCTGTAAGATTTAAATATAGCCCTTAGAGGTCATGTTTGGAGGAAGGTAGTAGTTTTGTCGATTCTAGTACTTATTTCAACTTCTTATGTTTCGAAGGAGATTGAAGGAGTGTCTGTGAGCGGTCTAGGCCTCCCGATTAGGTCCCTATCCGAATATGAAAACATAAAACCAATGGATGAAAGTGAAAATCGAACCAGAGGTCGACATCAAATGTTCACTGCTACGTTGGATGATGAAAAAGTGGCTCTTAAATGGTAATTAAATTTTGGGAGACAATTTTTTTCCTAATTTAGTTATGTTTTTACTGCACAGCAGATATGCTACAACGTTCACAGTATTTAGCGTTGGTGAAAAAAGGTGTCAATAGTACTGTTATTTATGTTAATTTACATGCACGTGATGAATTTGAAACTATCAAAAAAGTTTTATTAGCACTAAATGCTGTGAACGGTGTAGGTAGTTTTTTGCCAAACTCCCACAAAAAAAAAACAGTTGAAAAATTTTTCCATGTGTTGATATTTTGGACTATCGTTACTTTATGATGAAGTAGCTGTACTGCGAAACGATGTTATTATTCTTTGAATCTAGGAAATATTTGTTTTGGTTTGTATTTTGTATTTATTAGCATATTCTTGATGCCTATATAATATTTAGCTATGCGCTTGTGGGGAGTGGAGAACGTCGGGCATTGGAAAGGGAGTTATCTATTCTTGCCAGAATTCGCCATGGCGCAATCATACGGGCGAATGCACTGATTGAAGCCCCAAATTTGTTGATGGAAGATGGAGCTGTACCGGTCATGTACATTGAATTTCCTTACTGTGCACAGGTATGTTAAAGACAGGGCTAGACATTCATTCTAAGATAACATAATAAATAAAATTGATACCGACTTGTCGATTATAAGTAAGTAAGTTACTTCGAATATAACAAATCTGCTGGAACTACCAAATTACTTCGTTGTATCTAAAAATATGAAAATCAACTAGACACAATATTGTTTTTTCATCTATTCAATAAAAATGAAAATTTATGAAGCCAAAACTCGTCTTATTCAAAGTTTATAGCATAGAGTATGGTAGTCTTTAGTGAATTGCAGTCATAGATATTGATGCTAGAGTACTGTTCTTGAGTGATCGTTTTTGAGTTATGGTGGAATATTTTATTTTTCAAAATCAATTTACTCTCTTTCTTAACTGGGAGCTTTCTATTTTAAGATGTATCATAAAAGCCCCAGCAAGGTGACTCTCTAATATGATAAGTAAGATGCGGCAAATGAGTATTGGGGCCAAGAGATTGGTATTCATTTAATGAGTTATTGATGAAGAGAGGTAAAAAAATTCACCTCGGTCTAGTTGGGAAAAGTTGGGGATAGTAGTTGATGAAGATTGTTGAAATATAAGGAGATTTCTTTAAAGAGATTATGCCCTATCGAGTCACATTTAAGTTTATTGGGCGCTGTTTATCATTTTTATCAAAATTATAACTTCATATTAGCATTATTTTAAGTACTAATAATTATTTTCTCTTGGGGGGGGTTCAAAGGCTGGATTATGTATGATTTTTTGTACTCTTTTTATCTTAACCCTAACCTATATTTACATTTTGAATAACTTTTATCGCATGTATCAAACATTCAAATTAGTATGTAAATGTAAATATCATATGTGCCGTACTATTTGCTGAACTTGCACATGAATTTTTTCAACATACGATTTTTACCATGATTAAGATCATTATTGATTTTGATACTGGTTCAGACATTTGTTAGTTCTTATTTTTTACATGTATCAAGCATGGCAAATAAAATTATAGCCAAATTCGACCGAAATTGTGATCAACTGCGCATGAGAGGTAATATTATATTTTTGTAATATTTTTTAATTTTTTTGTGTAATTTTGCTGTAAAGGGAAGTTTGAAGACATGGATATCTGCCTCGAGAAGAGAACAGTGGGAGATACAGAGCATATTCAGACAGGTTTGGTTCTTGATGAAGAATACTGTAAATTGCCTACATTTTACTAACTTTTGTATATGTAATACTAGTATTCAATTGCTACATAAGTTATTTAAATCCCAATATTGACTTAATATATATATATACGTACGTACATACATTCCTTTTTCGGCTTGGCTTACATTTTGTGCGGGTACGTATATGCATATATTTTGGCACAGTTTTTCATCTTTTTACAATTTCACGGGTTGTCATATAACCGGTAAATACTAGACTATAAATATATTTGTAATAAAATCATTCAAGTCAGGCACTTCATTCTATGTGCTCGAATGTCCGTGTTAATGATGTGCCCAGGTATATAAGGGAATTTTTTAAAATAAAAGTCATCTTGACAGCTGTACAGTCTCAGGTATCTGGAAATAGAGATTTCCAATTTAAAAGGTTTCACCATCTATGTTCAACTTCACGGCGGGAAAGTATTCTATATAATAACTGCTTCGCTCAATTTTTCAAATGAAAAAAAGTGGTTTAAACATTAACATAACAAATAGTACTGTTTTAATACCGAAATTTTATACCAGATGCAACATTTCAATATATTTAGCTGCTATTTCTGAGGAGTAGTTTATGGTAATCAAATTTTTTTCTCTTTCACTTGCCAAAATATAAATAAGATAAGAAAATCAGAAATTTTTATCATTAAAAAATTATTGAGGAACTATACTGAGATTTTGTTTACATTTTAATTATTTCTTGCTATCATATTTAACATTATATACATGTATGTCTGTATGTGTGTATACAACTGGTATACGTATAAATTTAATGCCAGGTGCTGTGTGGAGTAATGTACCTACATGAGAAGTGTGTGATTCACAAAGATATAAAACCAGAAAATATACTTCTACATGCAGATGGGCGAGTTTTACTGGTAAATTACTGTTTGTCATATATATATATATATATGCATTTTTCCAATTTTCATAATACAAAAATGAAGGTAATCATATAGCAACTGAGATGAAGAAACAGAAAAGATAGAGAAAAAATGACATAATGATTTAAAATCCTGATGTACACGGGAATGCTTAATCTAGATCAATTTTCGAGAATCACATTATGTAATTGCATGTACAGTAATAGCAGCATATTGAACTATATGCTTAATTTGTTTTTCATGTCTAAAGTTGGGCAAAAGGACTGTATGAAAAAAATATAATATATTATTTACAGACAGTTTTGTCCTTAATGACAATTTACTGTAAAAATTGCGCTTCATTGTCTTAATGATTTATCTATATGCACCATAGTTAGTAAAGGCTGTGGCATAATAAAAAATGCGTTGGATTTAAAAATTATTAAAAACTGATCCTCGTTACATATAAATCTTTTCAGGCTGATTTTGATATATCGAGAGATGCTCCTGATGATTCGGCTGATACTTTTCAACCAGTTTCCACAAATACTTCTATGAGAGGAGGTGGTACTCGAGGTAAAAAATTATGTTTATATAATGATTCCGTTTGTAGGTAAAAATTTTCCATGCGGAGGTAATGCGGTGTTGCAACTGTTATCCATCTAGATTATTTTCATCTATATTTTTATCTGTTTTCTTAATATTGTTTACACTGAATCGTAAAAGTGAACTGTTCTCAAAGCCACCCATTTGAGCTATTTGAGTTGCTTTAAGTTGCATTAGATTCAGCTATTCATGACTTTTCTTTCTTCTCGCTTGCAGTAGTACCAAGAGGACTAAAACAGTGATGACTTCAAATGACTTCATCAAATGATTCAAGCAGTTTTATTGAAATTCTCCTCAGTATACAGTTTATTAATTAACGAAAGGTTCCTAATGGCAAGAGCTACTTCCAAACTGTTCAATTTTTTCTTAAAGCAAGCTATATAAATATACATATATGTAGTATATTATATAAATGTACTTTTAAGTACATTTTAATATTTGGCTTTGTGTGCTGCTGTACTAGTTGAATTTCTCAATAAAATCAATTAGGTGAATTAGGTTCAAGTCCAAAATAAAAACGTGTTGAAAAAGCAAGTAAAAACAGATAAGCTATGAAATGAAATATATATGGAGTGTTTACTACACGACATGATGAACCTGCAGTAGTTTTCTATTTGGCCTTATTTTTTGATTTTCTCAATCAAGATTCAGATTTCAATCAGTAATTAGTTCAAATTTTATGAAATATTTAACTTCTTGTTCAAGTGTGGCAATTTCTTTTAAATAGAGAGAGATAGATCACTTCAATCTTTTATGCAATAACTTTTTAGTCAATGTGTAGGAAAGGTCACTGAAAGCGAAAGATTATTTGTATGGTAAATACATCAATGTTAATGGAGGATTTGGAAGACAAAGGCTTCTTTTATGACTTTTCAGTTTACAATGAACTTATTTTCGTTGAAAATTCATTTTTTTCCAGAATCATTTTTAAACTATATAAAAGTTTTGAAATACTTCAGTGTGGGATAATACACTTCAGTACAAAATTAGAGCAGTATTTGTATGTGGGCTTCTATACTTAAAACTGATGAAATATTCCTACATCTGAAGTTTTTTGTTCATATTTAAAATTATTACTAGGTTTCATGGCCCCCGAAGTAGAGGCAGGGGGGACAGCTACAAGGGCATCCGACATGTATAGTTTAGGATGTGTTTTGTTTTGGATGCACTTTCCAGACCATCCTACAGGCCCTATAGCTGGCACACATATTAGGGCCCCAGCTAGAGAGGCTAGTCATTCGAACAATGCGCATATGTTTTAATATATATGTACGAACATGGAATATATTATATATTACCATACCTTATTCTGATCTCTCAGCATATGAAAAAGTCATTTCAAGACAAATATATGTATTGTATACAATTAAATTGCTTGTAAGTTCCATTACTAAGCCAAAATTTAACAGGTGATTATTTTACATAGTCGAGAAAATAGTTAATAAACAAGTATTCATTTGCAATTGAGCAAATAATATTTGCTCCATTAGTAATGCTGTTTTTTAATAAAACCACCACACATGTACATGTAAGAATGACAGATACTCTTCAAGACCAATTTTAAAAATTCAATACAATTCTTATTAATTGAATTGTAAAGCAACAGAAATAAGTGCCTCTGATAGTTATTAAGGACACTGATGATATTTCTTTAAATTCGACCATTTTTTTCCAATTTTTGCATATATTTGTTTGCATATATAAGTGTAGGCCCCAGCAGTTGCAGCTTTAGAGTTAATGCATCAGCTTTTATCTGTGGACCCCTCTCGGTGAGATTGGAACCTTCGTTTCAAATTTATGTATATATATTACTAAAAAAATTAAGTATTATTCCTTCAAATATAAAGTACTGTTCACTGTGTTGTGTTCATTCCAAATTAAAATCTAATGATTGCCATGACAGATTTCAGTACAACTAGTGAAATCTATGTATTTTTGATATTGCTTTTAAAATGATTCGATTTAATGATAATATCAACGTTTCAATTCACTTATCTACATATGCATTTTTGTTCGAATTATGGAAGATGTAAATATGTGCATTTAAACCTACATAAAATTTTTTTCTGGCGAATCTGTAGAAAATACCGCCAAAAAGGGATTGCCCGAACAATAAATGTCATTTACAAAAGAAACAAATTGAACAGATGAAAGTATACACTGATAATTCTTTCAGCTCATAATGAGTTCATTTCTGTTAAAACATGCAATTTCATAAACTTTTAGGAAATTTGAAAATAATGTAATGGTCTATTTTACACTTTCACCATCGTTACTATGCAGAATCTTTTTTGGGGTAGTATTGAAGGATGCCGAATAAGGCCCTACTAGGTTGAATTGAAAATAATATAGAATAGATACAAATTTATGCATGGTAACGATAATTATTTAGCTATATAACAGTTGAGTATGCGTATGTTTCTAAATCCCTCAGGTGCTTTCCCCCATAATTAATTTGTGGGGACCACCGAATCAATTCGTTGTACGCAAATTTTGTTATTTCCGAATATCTGAAGTTGCGCTTAGATACTATATTACTTTTTCAATTATGTTTTTGGTTATTTACAAATTGCGTACCCCTAATTATGGTGTGTCGAAGATATATTTTACAGTTATAAAAGAAAATTCATTAAAACCGAATTCATTACATCTGAAATTTAAGTATATATTCATGTACATTTCCAAAAAATCACTTACCGCATATTATTTTTTAAAATTCAAGGCGCCCAGGAGCATCCGATGCGCTGCTTCACTCCTATTTTCGTATTTCATTTGTTGATCGGCTTCTTGAGGAGGGGGCAGTACCCGGCCAAGTAAGATACAATGCTAATGTAACAAATCCCTAACTCAAAGTTTAAGGTATAATCCGAAAGGACAAGAAATAAACAGAAAGGAGAAAAATGGAGATGCACATTATAAAACGTCAAAAAAATTTTGAATTTGTTTGCACATTAAAGTTCAGACAACTTCTAAGAATGACACAAAGACAGACGGAGTTTTTGAAAAATTCATATATACAATGAATGAAAGTAAAAAAATGCATGATAAATAAAATTCAGAAAATTTGTCAACTACTTCAAGAAAACTTCCAAAAATTGTAATCTGTTTAAAATTCAATGTAGAACTATTAAAATTCAAAAATAATGCATAGCAATCCTGCATAACAGTCCAGCAGTTTTTTATTGGTCAATCAAATGTTTTTTTAGTTTTCCATGCGTATTTTTGAAACTTTGTGCAGCATGCAAAGCTCTCTGCAGTTCGAGCCCTATTTGCTCGAATTCGTGATGACTCTCAACATGAAAATATTGTCCGCTGGAGTATTCGGAGGGGGCTTTTAACTCTAGTACAAGATGTTTTTTTGAGCCTAGAAAGGATGTACGGTAGCTACCTTCGTCGGCCCATTAAGGTTACATTTGAGGGGGAAGCTGGGGTAGATGAGGGGGGTATGTTCAACGAAACCATGACTCTATTTTTTCAGGTATTTCATCCCTAATCTAAGCTAAGCCATATTAAATTATGCTGCAAAAATATCAGCGTTTTTAAAATTCGTCATTGTGCAATATGAGAAGTGTGTACTGACAGTTTCGATCTATTCCTTTATAATAAGTGTTCATGTAGTCAATGTGTAAGTACCATTATTTGCCTATTTTGGTGGCTTAGTAGGGAATCCTGCATCCTCATTTTGAGCTCTTTGAGTCCAGCGAGTCCGGGCAGGTGAATTCTGAAGCAGAGAATAATGGGGCATTTAGAGCATATTCTAGCCGATACCTACCTACCCCAAGGGAAGAGTGCTCCGATACTGCCTTGAAATACTATTATCTGATTGGGCAGGCTATATCACTGTGTTTGTACCGGGGGAATCGGATAGGGGAGGCATTTGCATCTTCGCTGTTCAGGTTACTTATATAACCTATGCATTTCAGTAGATAAATGCTATTCGATAAAAATACGTCCAAATGATAAGTCAGTGCTTCATCAACGTTGATCATAATTTACCATTAATTTATGAGAGATATCAAGGAAATTTCAGGTTTTTTCCACTGATAACCAATTTTAGTTGGTTACGAACTATTCTTTCACTTAGTTTCTAATTTCTATCGAGTAATGTCATTTGCCTTAATCAATAGTAGAGCTACTGATTTAAGAACACTAGGCCTACGATGCCCTTTTAAATGTGAAAACAGTTTGTTAATGTTTGTTCCATTCAAAATAGCAATATTCATGCTCTTACTTTCTGATGTAAACCTTTTTGCCAAAGCAGATGTCATGTTTTGAGCTGGGGGAGGGGGAGGGTGTTTAAGGCTTTATCTGAACAGGAGGAAGTTCCTCAATTTTTTATATCCCATCTATATTTGATGCAAATATATGCTTTTTCTAATAACCAGTATAATATTTCACTTGAAGGCAGAAAATTGAGAAACAGTATGTGAATTAATCATCTCCATTCGTTACTTCCTTTTTTATCATGTATTTCTTGTAATTTTGATGGACTTTGAAGTCTGAAAATATCATTTAATGGTGTGCAAACAAATGATATCTAGTGGCAATCATTTTCAAAAAATTTTCATGTAGCTTTTAATAATGGTGCATGCTTTACGTTTAGGTTACTTTTCGTGGCGGCAATAAACTTTGAAGTTGGTAATTGTTTTTGTAAAGTATATAATCAATATTGTTTTAAAAAGTATATTACTTTGTTTTATCATTTCCTTTAACTGCATCTGAATATAAAGACCGAATTTTATTGCGTAGGTAAATAATATAACTTTAAAATTTTATTATTGCCTCTTCAGAACATTTTTTTCTGCTATTTATCAACCATGTAATTGATATCAATTTTATGGGAGCTCTGTACGTTCTATTGTTGGGTTGCAGTTCGGAATGTCACGGACTACAAAAATTTGCTTCTAACGAATTCTTACTAAAAATATATGAACGGAAACCTACATTGCGTCCAAATTTAGTTTTATATCTTCCAGCCAAGAGTAAATTCGAATATAATGAATTAATTTGGTGGTTACTGCAGATTCCTGACATCCTAAGTTTGCTGCTCTGTTTAAGAATTTGTTATACCTCTCTAGTTTCATAATTGTTACAGTTTTTGGTGTGCAAGAATTTTGGAGCGATAAATTAGAATGCAAGAGAACTGCACGTTGACTTAAACTTACTCATACTATGATCCACTCAATTTTGTTGTCCATGAAATAATTCAAAAATACACCCATATAAATATTTCAATAATTACTTCATAGGTATTTGGCAGGGGACAGACCCTCTGCAGCAACTTTAGGGGACCTGGAGCAGTGGGATTCAGCCACCGCTGCAGGGCTTCAGTGGCTTCTTGCCTGCAAGTCGGTAGCAGTGAAGGGACTGAAGTTAAGCTTCGATGATATAGGGCTTCCCGGCGGAGCCGTTACGTCTGAAAATAGGCTGCAGTACGTACAGGCAAAGGTTTGTCAATTCAAATTTCGTACATCTATCTTCATAAAATTAAAAAACGAAAACTTTATCAACTAAAAAAGAACATTTTCTCAACTATAAAGAATAAACCTTAACTTAAAAAGAACGCTTTATTTACTGAAAAAGAATGTTCTTTATTATATAGATACAATGTTTTTAATACTTGGAGTCTGCTTGATATAATGTCAAGTTCTTGTTCTACATAAGTTATGAATTTTTAGCTGTTTACCTTGTGTCATTTTAAGTAAATTTTTTAGTAACTTACGACCAAATAATTGAAAAATCAAAATAATATAAGTATTAGTTAGGTTGGAATATTTCTTTTTCGCAGAGTACAGCTATTAGTTTAGGGGCAAACAATATATTTCACAGTTGTTTAGACAACTTTCACATTTGTTTAAGCAAAAGAAGCGAGAAGAACCATTTCATCACAAAAAATATTGTTAATTTTATCCCATTTTCGTTTCCCAATGAGGTGAGATACCTGTTCACATTGTCAGTTGAATCGATCAAACCACTCTTCCATTGGATACTTTTCCTTCAGAGTTTACACCAAGATTTTAAGTTGATATTTGCCAATATTTTAGCCACTAAAATATGAACTCTTAGGCTAGTATTTGTTAAAGTGTCTTGTAAGACAAATCTCAAGAATAGAATGTGCACAGAGAAGAAACTGAGAGAGAATACTATTACTTCTGAGACTTCATTCAATTTCAACTTAAGACTGTTCCAAAATATTCATTAAAGCAATTTTTTTGCTGCACTTCAATAGAGACTACTATACTTTATCTGTATAGTCTGCTAGTTAGTATCAGTATGAATCAATAAATGGCTCATACTTTTATTAACAGTTTTCAATAAACTCGGTAGTCTTGATTTAATTTTGGAAAAAAATGCCTTTTTATCATTTGTAGATTCAGAAAATGCTTGTTGAATCTCGTGAATCAGCTTTGTCTGCAATTCGTGCGGGCACCATATCAAGTCTGACGGCACTCTCTCCAGAGGCACCCGATCTAATGAACCTCCTGGGTCCTGCGGATTGGCGAGTTTTACTGTGCGGAGAGGCGCATATAAGCGGTGCACAGGTAAGAATTGCTGACTTCCCTCTAACATATCCCCAGGAGTTTTGCTATTAGTTCACTCGCATTTGGCTATATCTGTATATTTCATGGATTTACGTACTGTTAAGATAATACTCCGAGCAGTGGGGGGGGGGGAGAGTATTTGAATAGCACCCTTTTATGGTTCTATTCGAGTTAATATGATTTATTTTTTAAATGAAATACAATCGAATATAAAGAGGCTGTTTTTACGTGCATGTAATGCTTGAAGGTTCAAGGTTTATTTGAATTTTGTCATGCTATGAGCTTTCTTATTGTGGGGCAGTTCAATTATGACCCCCTTAAGTTGCATTT
The DNA here is from genome assembly GCA_032358265.1 of Vaucheria bursata. Classification (NCBI taxonomy): domain Eukaryota; class Xanthophyceae; order Vaucheriales; family Vaucheriaceae; genus Vaucheria; species Vaucheria bursata. The sequence goes on from JAULBW010063078.1 coordinate 115,973, forward strand.
GAATTTTGGATAGGGATATGTATTTCACTATATTGATCACTTATAAATGCTGTTAAATCCAAGGCAATTCAACGATAACCTTTGAGTGTTATGTCCGGGGGTAAGATGAGTATCACAAGAATGCTTGCGCATTCTTGCAACCTCTCCCTCATTAGGTTGCAGTCGTTAATGTTTTCATTACACAGACAATTGCTGCAAAGCTTCAACTCTCATTATATCGCTTTGTAAATTATTGGCTTCACTTTTTCCATTGAGTTTGATCGAAGTTATATCGAAATAAACAGATTAACACTACCTTTGACCTATGAACTGTAAAATGATATATGTATGTGAGATCTGTATAAAGCTGTATGATTTGTAGTACTATATTTAAACGAATCAATGACGTTGGACAGTGATAACTTGCCAGATGATCATGACTGGCTATTATAGAATTTACATTTCCACATCATGCTTCTTAAAAGACTGTCTCGCTCTTTTTTCTTTCTCCTATAAAGTTTTATCAGATTTCCTGAGTGCTTAGCTATACAGTCCTGAACACATGAAATACATATCTTACTCAGTAATTTGGAAGTGAGACTTAACTTCCTAGTTCGTAGTACACATTGAATCGAGTACTGACATTTATTATACTGTAATCTAGCACTTCTGCCTTTACTTTGCTGTATTATGCTCTTGCAATCTTGTATATTTCACTTTTTCACTGAGTTTGGTCAAAATTAAGTATGGTATAACCCTGTCACTGTTCGGTTAAATAATGATTGAGTTTTGAATAAAATTAATTGCTCCAAGCTTTTCCTTCCGCAAAAATATTGTCCTGAGCAGATATGCTGGTAACAGCCTTCGGCTTTTTTTATGATAATATTTTTGTTTATACTTAATTTTATATTTAATTTTAATGCAGTAAACTTAGGAAATAGCGATCTGTCAGAACCGTCGAATAAATTCTTTGTATTCGAAATTTTGTACATGTGTATTCAATAAACTGAACTTGGCACAGCATGTCTCATTCGCTTTTAAGTACTACTAGTAAAAATTTGTTAAATTTGAGTAAGATAAATGCGAAGTATAGAAACACTGGTATTCCATAAATTAATGATTGACTGAATATTTCTTTACTATTTGATAGTTTTACTATTCCGCCAATTCCAGTTGCTGGAGTATATTTATGTCACTTATTCAATGTATTCAATTAACTTTAATTTCGATATAACCGATTGTATCAGTTTACGGAATATCAACTATATGTTAATTTTTTGTGCTTCTGTGTTTAATAGGTAGCATCTGCAATAACATACAATGGCTTCCCTCATCAAAGTGGGATATTACAGTGGTTGCCGGCACTAGTTCAATCACTAAACGAAGATACGCTGCGACAGTTCCTAGTGTTTGTGTGTGGAAGCCCATCTTTGCCTGCAGAGGGTAGTATAACAGTGCGATGCCAGCCATCAAGCCCTGCCTTGCCAGTGGCTCATACCTGTTTTATGCATCTGGATTTACCGGATTACCCCTCTGAAGGGGTGCTGCGATACAAGCTTTTGCAGGCTATCTCCGAGTCTGGTACTTTTGATATCGTTTAAATTTATTACTGATTTAATTCAGTATGATACTATGGAATGATTTTGTCCCTTTATGAATGCATTTCTTGTCTGCTTTTTATTATATATATATCCCTATATGTGTGCATGATGAGTATCTACATGGAGTACAAATATATACTGTAACAGTCTTATCACAGCCATGTCGTCATTATCAAAGTCATTTGTACTCGGTGTTATGGACAAAAATGGACATATATATTTATAAGAACATATTGTTGTTTCATTGAATGCAATAAAAGCAGCAACACGCACAACTTTCAATTCTGATCTGCCATTTTTATCATGTTTTGAAAAAAAATGTGTCTATTGCAACAATATAATGCGTTCTTGTAATCGAATGGCCCATAGCTTATCTGCGCGGTTGATTATTTTCTCTATCATGTGGTCATTATCATAGTTATACGTTTTTCGGGCAATAGCAGGCATGTATTTCTATCCCCATAACTTTTAAGCTTAATTATGCTCATTAGAGGCAGTAAGATGTATAAATTTTGAGTAGCCTAACCTGATTTAAATTAGTGGTAATTTTTAGTCATGCTCAAGCATATTTCTGCATAGTTGAAAACAGCACAACATTTGCATTTCAAGTTTATCTAGTGTGTGCTCTGGTTAATAACTTATTTAGAGATATCTTTTTGCACTTGTGATTTGAAGGCATTCATTAATTTTGTTATAATACGACTTTGGAAATTTTTATTATAAATATAGTTGCCAGGATCTAATATGTTTTCGCCATGTGATTCGTCTTAGAATCATGATTCATTTACATGTTACAATGTTTGTTTATGCACAATTCCTTCAGGGAGTTGTATATATGGTTTTATCTAATTCGTCCTATAATTGCGTTATTCGTGTAATATTTTTGTATTCCTTGTTTTGCTCTTGCTTCTGGGTTAACGTGTTAGCACGATTAGTTAGTCTTTACAATAGCATCATACTCTGCCACTTTAGCACAGTGTTTTTAAGTTTATGCCGTTTCATATCATGAACGAAAAAGTGTAGATTTTGGATACAAAAAAACTTTTAATTGAAATCAAATTAAACTAGGAAAATTCACGAGGACGCTAAAAAATTAAGAATTTTATACCACCATAGATTCTTGGAAGTTCAAGTATGGCAACATGACACTAATGAATTTAATCTCTCTAGCTGAACTTAAGGATAGCTTTGAAATTTCTGTAATCCTAAGTGAGCTGATAAAAAACAGTACGAAAAAAGCTATAAAATGACTATATCTTGATGAATATTATATGATTGAGAACTATTTTTCACACAAAAACAACCATATGATAGGCACCACACTTTTAAAATTGAGATCTTTTAACAGTTATTTCATAATGGTTCTGTGATGTAGTGAAAAAAATTGTGGTCCATGTAAAGTAGCAATCAATGAAATATAATTGCAATATATGCACTGATGCATTTTTCTACAAGCAGTTAAATAATTAGAAAATGAATGTTGCTGTTATTTGTTTTTAAATTAGTTACCAAGATCATTGATGAAGCTGAAACTTCAAGATTGAAGCACTGACTCGTATATCCTTCTGGTGTAGTGATCGTATTTTATTTAATTGAAACTTAAGAATACAAAAATATAGAGCAAGAATATATGAAGGATAGCGATGTAGACTTGGGTACCATAGGGTGTGTCGTCACCAAAATGACGATGTATCTGTTGAATAGAGAGTGTGAGGAGCAGTTTTGATAAAAAGAAAAGCTGCTCTTAAAAAAGGTGCGATTGAGTCTCTAAATTCAGTAAAATTGGTGAAACTGCCTTAAACGTTACATGGAGGCGGATTCAAATTTTTCTGTCGAATAAAAATATTTCAAAATCACACAATTGCAATAGCACGTGGGATATTCGAATGAATTGCAGAAATTTGATTTGAAATGTTAACAGGTAACCCATAACAGTATTGAAATAAAAGATAACAGTCTAATAGATATCTATACATCTTTTTTATGGAAGCCAAGAATTGCCTAAATAGCCTGCATAAGCAATAAATTCATTCTTTAAGAATCAGCAAATATCTAATAAAGGAATATGATTCAACCCTTTCCGAACATTAATCATAGCTAAAGATTAACTTGGCAATCCAGTCCAACCAATAACACCTTAGCAAGCCTTATAGGCGATAATCTGATAGCATCATTATGAATTGAGTCGAACATCAAAGAAGAGAGTATTTCATCCGAAACTTCAGCTCATTTAGCAATAATTCTTTCAATTCTTGGTTGACAAAAACTTTAAAATGTCACCATTTTTCGTTCAGAATTTATATATCCTCTAGTCCATACTAAAAATTTCGCTTCATTATAATTTCATAGATATTGCACTGATAGGCATATTATTTGAATTGAGCAGTTACATTTTACTTGAATGTATGCTACCTGCAATAATTTTTTTTGATAAAAAATTGAATTAAAACCAGATGAAACTCTTCGCATATTGCTATTTGTAATTTCACTTTAACACAATCTCGACATACAATTAAAAAAAGTTGTTTTTGAAAAATAATTGAATACTAAACAATATTAGTTAGTCTACTTCAAAAAAATAAATGAAAAATTATGCACTGATGAGAATTTGGCTTAATTTTTGGCAAGTAACTTTTCCTGGAGAAAATACCATGCAGTAAATATAAGAGCTCAAATTTTAGTGAAATTTGTTGAATGGTCATCACATTTCAAATTCAATCTTACAGCCTCGTAGGCTTTTGAAACTAGAAATATCCAAGGTATTTTTCCATACTTCTGGGAAATGTAGTTAAATAACCTATACTCTATCTAACTATATGAAAATGCTAACAATATAAAGGAACTAAAAGAATGACATAATATAGAGTAATATCTTCAAAATATCGAGGATGCCTACTTGCTTGCCTGTATGGGTTTTGAAGCTGCATATAGAACTGCTCTCGTTTAATTGAATTTAGGCGCGATAAAGAAAATCTGAAACTGAAAAAACATACTCAGAATAATGCAAGATTTTCATAATGATGATGATCACTACACGGAATAAAATTCCACAAAAAAGAATGAATCCATGCAGTACATACTGAAATATTTGATCAATTTGAAAAGAAAACAGAAGTATTACTCCTTTTCGCTTATTTCAATCATGTCTACATCTCTCATATAGTAGGTAAGAATGCAGCCTACACATATCATTAGCACTCTTCAAAGTAACATTACGCCGCCAACAAGTACTAAATTTTAGTGCAAAACTCAGCAACAGCCGCCTTTTCGGTCCCGCCCGGGGGGCATAATGGGAAAGGCGTCACGTTCTGGCTGTAAGCTGGCCTTTGGAAGCCGTTTCGCGATTTCAACAAAAATGTTCTTTACATTCAAAGCTGATTTAGCTGAAGTCTCCATATGGATAATTCCGTTTTCTTCCGAGTACGCGTGCGCTTCTTCAAATTGAACCTAATATAAGCGTATACAAAAGCAACTTAATATATATGTATACAAAATAAATTTCCACATTTTACCGTAATAAGTTTGCATAAATTTTCAAACGAATAAAAATATTAATGAATGTTCAGCATCTGATTTTGGAATCAAAAGAAATATTTTATCGTCTAAAGAGATTTGCATATCTAAAGTCTATTGTAATCTACTGCATATTAAAATGTAAATAAAGGTCTAATTGTGATTCAATAAAACCTCATTTACTCGCTTTTAGCCTGTTAATCTACATTATTGAGCATCTAGTACGGGCAAACTTTTGCACAAATAAAGTTTCAACTAAGTTTGCAAATTTTTCACAAATTATATGGTTACAGAAATCAGTATGAATGATTCATAGACTGCAATATTTAAACGCTGTCCACGTGTTGATTTGGATTACTGATCAATGAATATATTCAAATAAAACAGACTTAAAACGGCTTTCAGTAAGATTGGGGCTGTATGTCCTTTTTCAATCCACATTACCCAATTAAAAAGTAAACTATTGTCCTTTTCATTTTTCAGTCGAAACTCAGAGGGTGGTTTAGCATTGTTGACCGCTGCACAAAAAATCACATTACAAGGAAAATTCAAAATAAGCCATACACTTCCTGGAGACGAAAACATGGAAATCACAACCTCTAGAATATAAATATGAAATATATAGAACTTTTAATGGAGCAATCCTTATTATGAAGTAATTATTAGAAACAAGTGTTGCATTCGAAGTCCTGCATGGTTGCAAGGGAGATTTAAAATTTTTAGTTTTAACTCTATTTCAAGGAACAATCACTGGATTTTCAAGTACTTTTCATTTCATGTATCGATTTCTGCTCCGATATTTCAGTCCTGTCACAGAAATGAGTGACACAAGCAACAATAACAACCTCCACATTTAGAGAATTTTAAGATATCAGAGAAATATTGCAAGTTTAAAGGATTTCAAGTGAACAGCTCATTCTTCATTTAGCACTAGGAAAATTTTTGTAACAGTGACAGCGTCACAGTCATGCTAAATGTAATTAAAATCTTCTAGTAGTCTAGAAATAAATTTTTTGCAATGAGTAAATATGTTTTAATTACAAGGTAAACAAAAAACTGTGCAGCCATTGAAATTTTTAAAGCCACGAAAAAGTCTTGTTGCATTTATCATTTTTTACCAACGAGACATTCAGCCTCATAAGAAATATGCTTGACCAAAAAACTACATGACATGATGTTCAAATCATTTATTTCCGAAAAGTTCATTTTTGCCTATTCTATTCCCTGAAAGACAAATTTTTTGCCGTTTCTAATTGATTAGTTCAGTTATCTTTTATTTACACTATTGAATGTAGTCTAGGCCCAATGAAATTAAAAATTCCAAATAGTACGGATTTCAATTTTCCTTGTTAGATGTGAATGCATGTATACGGACACATATAGCTTACCTGTCTGCGTGCCTCCAAATCAGCTTTATTTCCTGCCAGCGCTATAACTACATTAGGATCTCCGCGCCTCTGCAGCTCGTGAATCCATGTCTTTGCCCCGTTAAACGAATCTTTATTCGTTACATCATACACAACAATGGCAGCTGCGGCGCCTCTATAATACATTGGAGCTAAGCTTCTGTATCTTTCCTGGCCTGCAGTATCCCTGAAATACATCATCAGTATCTTTAAGAAGCTCGTGCCAAAAGCCCGAGTAACAAACGTATCTATTATACAATTCGAAAAATTTTGAAATACCCAGGAAAATGTGCAAAATCTATTGAATTTAATTGAATTAGGTTATTTTTAAGCATCATACTCTTGATTTGCTCTGTTTGTGCTGAAATATTATACATTTTTCAAAAATAAGAAATATTGGCCTCTGGTACAGGTGAATTCAGCATACTAGGACCTGCGATGTAGAGCTGAAAGAGAGCAATTGATTCATCTAATTGAACCAAAAATATTATAATTGATGTCAGGGTACGATATCAGTGCGACAATTAGGAGCATTTGTTGGAATTGGTGCAGACAGCTGAATTTTAGCATCATTTGGGCAAAAAGTACCATAGTTATAGCAGTTCAAAGGAGATGACAAACTTGTCTTCCCCACAGTTGGAAATAACGAATATCGGTTGATATTTATGACTGTACGACAGACCGGCATACAACATACAAACAAAAAGCTTACAAAAACTCATCATCTATATCAATTATCAATTTTCCAGAAAAATGCATGCAGCATAGAATGACAGGTTAAAACATTGTCGTGAAAAGCAAAAAAAATGTGGTAAACAGACATATCTTTTATGCAGTAATAGATGCAAAATTGTACAAAGAAATATTAAGAGTCAAACCAAGGATTATCTTCAGGAATAGCTAATAATATAGAATTTCAAAAGATAGTTTGAATGGTTAGTACAAAGCCAAAAAAATCTTCTAAAAAGGACAGAGGCAAATACTCATGCAATAAAAACTTTTTTTTAACATATAAGCTTACCATATTTCAAATTTTACAGTTGCATCTTCCAGCTGTACTGTTTGAGTTAGAAATGCGGCACCTATGGTTGGTTCTTGATATTCAAAAAATTCGTTTCTTACGAAACGCACGACCAAACATGATTTTCCTACTGCCGTGTTACCAAGAAGAACCAGTTTAAAGTGGCAAATTTTGCTCATGTTTTGTTGCCCAATCGATATTTTTAAGCGTGCTAGTAGAGGTGTAAGACTTCAATAAACTCTGAGGATTCTGTAACAATAAAAGCAATATAGAATCAAAAATTGTATTTCCTTTTTAAAAATAGGCCAAAAAACAAAATAGGTTGATTCGAGAATCATGTTGATGCATTGCGTAATTACAAGGCATTACAAAAAATCATAAATAATTAAAAAAATGTTGATTTTCAAGCGTTTATGAAAATTTCTCATTGAAGTACATCAAACAAAATACGAAAATGAGCGACATACACTATTTTCGTTAGGACTGTTAAAAAGAAAAATTAGAATTGTTATTGAGTGAATCATAGCTAGTAACTGATTAGTGAGGTGGCGACCAAACTTTCCGTAAATTGAGAGCAAACACGAAATATTCGTATATATAGTAGAAGGAAGAATGAGAAAATATGGTAAATTTATACCATGGCAATAAAGTGTTAAAGTGTTAATCGGATTAAATTCGTTCAACTTTTTATTTTATCGCAAATTTTTATCTCGATCTTGACAACTGGAAAAAAATTTATAGCGTAGCTCTTGTCGGAAGCATGAACGCACCTTTAAGAAACAAATACCTTTTTATATTGACAGCATGTTGTCTGCAGTAGCAACGAGATATCTTAGAAAGTCGCTAATGATGATACGGTTTTTAATTATTTTCTCATTTTGCAATATAATTTGTGTTCATTCCATTGTGCCACGTGTAAACGTATTTGACTGCTTTAAAAATTTGAAATTTTGAAAATGGCGCTTTTTTATCGAATACATTTTCAAATTATTAAAGTTCATAATCATTGCCATAAAACGTAGATTGGCATCCTAAAAGTTTCACAGCCATTGCCTAAAAAACAATCGTTGCAGATCGCATGTCTGCTAAAAAATCCTCAGCCGCAAAGGCTATGGGCGTTGGTCCTAAAACTGTGGGGCAAAAATCGCTCTTCAGCTTTTTCTCGACGGTACCTTCTGAGTGCAGCACTAAAGCAAACTCTTCCGAGAATTCTTTAAACACTCCTATCAAGACCCCGTCAAAAGTCCAAAAGCCACAATATAAAACGCCAAGTGCGACGAAAGCTTCAATATCTCAGATTTCCTCGGATATTTCGCCGAAAACCGATTCCTCTTCTACGATCAGATTTTCTGATCATTCAATATCTGGTGTTGGCACTGCAGATGAATCGATTCTACCAATTTCGTGCGAGATTGAGGAACATCGTTCATCGCAACGAAAACGCAACAGATATCGAATTGACTCAGACGAAGAAGAATTTGGAGATTCTGAGATAACTCAGGTGAAAACAACAGCTTTACAATCTAACAATCGCCCTATTCCGAATGATTCTTCTGATGGCGAAAATGAGGCTTGGATGGAAGATGAAAGTGAAGATGAGTCATATTGCGATAGGGACGAACCAAACGTAAAACGGAAAGGTTCTGACAGCAAGAAACTTGGAAGCACAATAAAGAAGCTGAGAAAAAATGGTGATACTGATAGTGTACAAACATCAGTTACATCTTCTGGTTCAAAGGTATCAAAATTTTTCTGAGGCATAATGATTATTGCACCTGAAAATGATGAAATTAAGATAAATTAATATTTAATATTGTATTTTACTTTACGAAATTACCAATATTGTGTGAGCTCAAAATGATAGCTTTGAGAAATAAATCAAACTTGAAAATTTGAACTGTTAATGTATCTATCACTATAGACTAATTTTGCAACAGTTTTGTTATTTAGTCACATTTACTTTCTAAGTACATTTCTTGCAGTAGCTGAGGTTGACTGTATGATTTTTTCCAGTATATAGTTTTAAGTTTGAACTTTGCGCATTTTTTTATCGACTCAAATGTTTCGGAAGACATTTTCTGTATTTTTTTCGTTTGTGTTTTAGAAGGTGTCTATATCCAATGAAAATAAAAAGTATGAAAAAAGTCCAGTTACATATCTGAATAAAATATCTTCATCAAAAGTAGCGGAGTCTTCGGAAAAAATGGAAATAATTGAAGAAGAACCGAAATCAATGAAACATATTGAACTTCCGGATGGCGTTATAAATACAGGCGGACATTTGCATCATTCGTTTGAATGGCTTAAGGGTAATTCAAAATCATTTATTGTTAAAAAATCACATTAAGAACACTATTCTAGAATCACATAAATATTAATTTTTGAGTATGTGGATGCATTATCTCCGGTTATTATTATTCATGATTTTCAAGTACTCTATGGTATTAGGAAAGGTTATTTTTGCTAGAATCATAAGCCAAAAATAAACTGTGTATCTTTCATCAAATAGATATAAATTGTTTAAAAGCTAGAACTTCAATACCCATCGTTTTAAGCTGTTTTGTTGAATTGTAGCTTAAGTTCACGCAATCACAATTTTCAATAATTGTTGAAATAATAAGTACTTATTATCTCTCTGGATTGTACAGAAATCGAAATTTCGTATAAGTGTGAACCATTTAAAAATGGGTCTATCGATGCTTAGTGAACTTATAAATAAAAATCCAAAACAAAAAAATGTATCATCACATACACTTTTTCATAAGGCTCAAATGAATTTAATAATGTGAACAAATCATGACTCTCTTAAAACATTAAGCTTACGATTTCTATCACTTATTTTGAATTGCTACTCATATTTATTCAATCAGCAGATGCGCATTGAAATTGATTGAAAATTATACTTTTAAAATCTGCCAGCATTATATCAAAAAGGAATAAAATAAATAATGAGATTGTATTTTTATTATTTTTGCTAAGTTTGTTTCTATATGAAATGTTATTACTTCTTGATTCTTCGTTTTTTAAGTACATAGCCATGAACAAATTCACATGAAAAAGTCATTGTTTCTATTGTTTTACCATTGCTCCGTTTATACCGATATGTCCCAAAGAGCTCTGCCCATGCTTTTTTTGATTTATGCGATAATCAATTATTTGTAGCAAAAAACATACATACATAATATGGGAAAGATAAGTAAAGCACCCAAAGTTCAATTTTTGTATACTATCAGACCCATTGGAGTGCTGAATATTTTATATGCAAAAACCACTATAATATGTATATACTTTATTGAAAAACTTTTCTCAGCGGAAAAACGGATGGACGCAAAAAAACGCAAACCAGAGCACCCCGAGTTCAATCCCCGTACATTGTATATTCCGCCTTCTTTTCGAGCAAACGAAACTGCCGCAATGCAGCAATGGTGGGACATTAAGAGCCAAAATATGGATATCGTTCTTTTCTTTAAGGTAATTGTAACTATATATATATATATTACTTTTTCTACCAGTATATTTACTATTCCTTTTTATATTACTTGTATAGATTAAAACGAAAACTATCCATAGGCTTGTATTTTTACTTAAAACTTTGTTCTACTCAATTTCATAACCTCGATTCAAACCTGGTCCTTAGGAACTCCAATTAATTGAGAATTTAAACTATCCAATTGATTAAAGCCAATTTTAGAAATGATTGGTTCTAATACGGTTAATACATGCTCTCTATTTGATCCCTAAAATGGGTAAGAGAGGATTGTTTTTTGTAATTTAGTTATAATTCAAAATATTAGTGAGTATTTACTAAAATTTAGCAGCCGAGGATACTTTCTAGAATTTGCGGTTTATTAATTTTCCTTCTAAAAGTGAAAAATACTGTTTACTTGCTTCGGAGTTTGGTGCAGTGCCATTTAGCAAAAGTTGACTGTAGATTTACCTTTCTATTGTGAGTCTTTAAATGAAGTTAAGATTGTGTGGTATTAATCAAATTTATGGTGTAAGTAGACTGTGGTGGCTATTTGAAATTTTAGAAGCCTGAAAACTTTTTTGTCACTTTGAAGAACATGATGTATAATACTTCTATTTTTTTGCTCAGGTGGGAAAATTTTACGAGCTATTTCATATGGATGCCGATATCGGAATGCAAGAGCTAGATCTTATCTATATGAAGGTATCTACGTATGTATATTATCGTTTCTGCCTATCTATCCATACGTATGCATATATGTGTTTTTTGTGTGTACGTATTATACGCATCTTCCCAAATTTACTAAATTAGCTCATATTTGTATAAAGACATAAAAATACTGTTTCATTTTATGAGTTAGTTTGAGTTCAACTATTGAGGTCTAATAATATTATATATGCATGCTTATAGATACATGTATATATTGTGTTTTTTGAGTTTCTTATTTTTTACTTATTTTCATCCATATTATTTAGTAGTCATTAGGTCTCGCATTACAGTTGCAGTCTGTTATATCACGACTCAAAACTTAGATGATGCAATTCTTGCCACTGGCAACTGATACTCTATCTGATTAAATGTACTGATTTCTCTGGTTAAGCCTTATGCATCGGTCCCAAGTTTGCTGAATTTGCCAAGATAATATCAAATTGAAGATAAAATCCTTAACCAAACTACCAATTGGTATTTTGTACCATTAAGTCGTGAATAGTATATGTATCTACGTATAGGGGGAAAAGGCCCACAGCGGATTTCCCGAGATTAGCTACAGCAAATTTGCTGATATATTAGTCGATAAGGGGTATCGAGTTGCCCGAGTAGAGCAAACAGAGACCCCGGAGATGCTAAAAGAGAGAAACAAAGATCTTGGAGGTAGAAACTCTGCCCCAAAGGATAAGGTAAATGCTCTAATTTACTTTTCCACGTGGCATCTTCCTCAAAGCTTTTACGACTGATTCAATGCCTTATGGAAATCACACCATTGTGAATGCTTGACGTATATTCTGGCATAACTGTTGATAGAGATTTAATTCACATTGCCAGATCATTAGTACCCCATAAATTGTAGGCTGCACTTTTCCATCGAGTTGGTCAAAACTAACCCTTTACTGCCTTTTTTATATCATAATATTGACGATCTACGTATAATCAGTATCCTGCGATCTCCACGTTTTTTAGTGAAATTCTGAATTAAAAGATATATACCATCTATATGTTCGAATAATTTTTATATTGGTCATTTACTTTTTTCTTCATGTTTTAATAGCTTCTAATTTATTACTCTTTCTTCGTGTGGAGAATTTCATGAATTGCTACTTTGCAGAAATGAAGTGTACACCGGCCATAAACAAATTTCAATAAAAATTAATATAGATAGCCTGAATTCCTTGCAGTAGCAATCATGTGAACAATGCCCCCAATGAATGGAAAAAATTTAATGTCGAAGATAAAATAGAATAGCTATTTTCGCGCCTGTTCACAAGTATTCATGCCATATTTGTAAGCTAATAATTTTGAAGTATTTGGTAAATGCTACGTAACATGTTAGATTAAAATTGCTGGATTTAGCTTATTCTACATGATTGAACCTTTGCAATTCGTTCTTGATGTATTTTCTTATAAAGAAACTATTTCTCTCTTTTTCAGGTTGTTAAAAGAGAGCTATGTTCGATTCTATCAAAAGGCACTCGTACCTACTGTTTCTTAGACTCTCAATCCAAGACATTACAAAGCTCCACCCCTCTTGCCCCCCTATTATCCCTGGTTGAACGCCAGATCCCTCGATCTGCCACCCCTCTTTCTCCAGCAGAAGATGAAGATTTGCCCCCGGCTACCTGCGAGTATGGCGTATGTTTAGTGGATACCTCTACTGCTACTTTTCAATTAGGGCAGTTTGCAGATACGAATGCCCGAACCCGTTTGCGAACTTTATTGTCTCAGTTCCCACCCGTTGAGGTAAAATATTTATTATGTATATAGAAAATGTCACAATAAGCAATCTAGTAGTGCGAGCTCGTTTGTCAATACATGTATTCTTTGTTATCCCTAACAGGACTCCATTTTTTTATTACCAGCCAAGTCTCAAATGTCAGACTGCTCTAGTATTTTAAAATCCACCAATCAATGAATGGAAAAGTAGATTCAAATTATGAAAAGATAATGGATTTAGTATAATAACTGATGACCCTGATAGAGTTGGAGTATTCTCCACACAATATTGTCAGTTTAAGACTGTCCATAGTGTATCTGGATGACATTTAATTTATTGAAAACTATGTTCAGTTAAATAGTATTTATTTTATTGTAGATTGTTTAATTGTTCTAGAACAATAGTAGTGTTGATTAATGATTTACATAGTTCTGACTTTTTTCTTTTTCTTTCTACAGGTGCTGTATGAAAGGGGAGGGCTATCAGATAGCACGCTGCATCTTCTCAAATGCATTGTTCCTTCCGCACTGGTAATTTCTGTAAAATATCTTTTCGATCCACTAATAATGCCCATGGACATGCACCTTAAATTTCAAGGAAAATTTTAAAAATCGTTTTTTCTGCAGGTTTATTGTAAATGAATTGTATTCAGGAAAATTCAATATCTTTTTGATTCGTGTACAATGTCATAAGCGTTTATCTTTAAAGTGGATACTTTAGAAAATATAGTCTTAAAATGATTCTATATTTCTTCATTCAAAAGAATCATTAAAAAATCCATTGTACAAAAAATATATACTCTTGTTATATAGATAATAAACCACAATGCATGCAATTTCTAATTCAAAATTGATGACCTGATGCATACATATGCAATATATAATAAAGCTTCATTTTTCATCGAAGATTATTGAACTTATCCCGGACGAGGAATTTTGGGGGCCTGAAAAAACAATTCAGGAGTTAAATACTGTGGAGTATTTTGAATCTGGAAATCAGAATTCTACTGAAAGGAATAAGCTCGAAAGTATGAAAAATTGGCCTGATCTTTTAAAAGCTGTAGTACAAGGTGGTGTAGATTCCGAATTATGTGTGGCCTCATTGGGCGCAGTTATTTTTCATCTGAGGCGATCGCTTATTGACCATGACTTAATATCTATGAAAAGGTACAAAAACTATTTTGGCTTGTATTTTTGTGCCTTTTCGCTGCTACTTTTCAAACACTAATGAAAGTACTTCATAAAGAATTCAACTATTACATTGTTTGATTAATTTGATTAAAGTTGATGATATTGAATAGCCCTAGCACAATCCAAAGGTTTCTTTAGATGAGATAAAAAATGATAATTCGCCAATCAAAACACCTGCATTTAAAAAAATTGTTCTTAGAGGAATTATTGTCGACTTATTCATCCTTTTCTTTTGGTATGTGCACGTTAAAATTTGATATTGCATGTATTCTGTGTATTGAAGTTGTACAGACAAAATATATTCCGAAGTATTTTTGAAATTACAACTGTATTTGAGGTGAATTTGTATGTACTGCTTTTCAAGGTATTGTGTGCCTCTCAATAGCGGTACTTCTGATTCTAATATTCATATTGTACCTCTCTTTGTAGAGTACAAGTAAATAATTGGTTCCAGCAACTAGACCAATGCAAAAAAAGAGGAAATTTGATCTGCTTAGAACTTTTTTGGCTTGTACTTTACAACAAAAATGAGCCCTTGTTATTTATGTTTCTATTATTCAATTTAAGAACAGTAAACTTCGAATTTGAGGAATCTATCGGAACCACCGAAGTGATTCATCATATCCAAAAATCTGATGCGTAACTTGGCACAATACAACCTTTTCAATATGATTTTTTTGTTTATTCGTTACCCAGTGAAAATTTGTTTAAAGCAAATTTGTTATATTCAAATTTATAACATGTATGTTAAGCTAAATAATGTATTCAGACTTAGAATTCTTGTATACTTAAGAAATTATTTTTATCTATTGCAGATTTAATGCCTACATTCCTTCTGATGAAGGCATTGAAAGCAGTAATGTAGTTGTTGGAAGTTCTACTGGAATAGAAAAACACAAACATATGGTGTTGGATGGAGTGGCCTTAGCTAACTTAGAAGTTCTTCGTAATAGGTATGTATCACAACATTAAAGTTCAAAAGATTTTTGTTTCAATATGCTGCATCAGTAGAAATGATACTGTTATGCTCCCATCTTACATTGAATATAACCCCCAGGGAGGTAGTTGTATTTGAATTGAGCTAGCTATATTTGACTATATTACTTAGCTTATAAAATTCAAGGCAGTTTAAATTGTGGAGGTATTAGAATATAATTCATCTTCACTGAATATAAATTTTATTTAAAACCCCCAAGTGCATTCTATTCAAAGTAATTAGTCAACGTATCAATATATGAAACTTTCGTGGCCTCAAAACTCTTGTTGTCTCATTTTAGCCATGAGAGAACAATTGATTTAAAGAACAGTATTTACTGCGCATTTTGAGGAGACACATAAGTTACATAGGTTAGGATGCTGTTAGGCGCCTTTATTTGCAATTGAACTAACAATAGAAACAATTTTATATTTCATTTAGGCTATTGATTTTTCAGACATTTGATTAAATGTGCTATATTTTGCTGGGGTTGGTATAAGGAATATATTAGATTATGGAATTTAATGTCATATTTTAGATTGCTTAGAGATTCTATGAAATTTTGGTTTATTTCCATAGTTACGACGGTTCTGAAAAAGGTAGTTTATGGTCTTTGATCAATCGCTGTAGCACAGCATTTGGAAAGCGTTTGCTAAAGGACTGGCTGTGTCGACCTTTGTTCGATTCCAATGAAATTGATGAAAGACTGAATGCCGTACAAGAATTGGTCCAATCCTTGGCTCCAGAGGCTTCGGCTTTAAGAACTAAGCTCAAGGAATTGCCTGTAAGTAAAAAAAATTTATGTGCAATTAACTTTGTATATGATATGTTTGCTTTTCATAAATGTTCACCTATAAGGAATAAATAATTAATTCATTTTATATTGAAGTTCGGGTTTTGATTTCTGGATATAAGGAATTGATTCAGCAAAAAAAGATTCGTTATATCTGGATTTACTCTGGGTATATATATATTTATGGGGCTGCATAGGAACAGGGGTTTAAAAGACTATATAAGTTCAAATATTGATGAAAAATTTGCTATTATTGTTTATGTGCGTGTGATGGAGCTATAATATTAAAAGTAAGGCAAGAGTAGCAGAGATATGAGAAGAATGCTTTTAGGTGCAAAAGAAAAATAACAATAATACGTGAAAATATTTCTACCAAGTCCAATATAAATATAATTCTAGAATAATGTCATAGAACTCTTCTTGGACATTATACTATCTAGTCTGTGAAATAGTTGGAAATATACTTTGTAGTCTACTAGGTGTCATCAATAGAAAGTGATGTGTTAGCCATATTATAATAAAAATGTCATCAGAGATAATTTTTCCAACTTCCCATGGTGTTATGATTCATTATACGACTATAATTCCGTGGATGTATATATATTATTTAATGTATTCAAAATACTTTGGCATAGAATATCCACTCAAATTTGCGTTTTGTGTTTAAAGTGGTATTGCTTGGTGTTCTATCGATAATGGTTATGTCATTATGCAATACAGAGTGAATGCAAATAGTGATGATGTTCATTGTGTCATATTAGATTGCAGTTATTGAAACGATATTTATGCATGAATTTGATTCTTCGGAATTTCAATATATCGGCCTCAATTTTTGGCTTGCTTTTTATGAATATACATATTTGTGAAAGGCTTTTTTGCTAATGTATACAGTGTTTATCTTTGAGCATTAGGATATTGAAAGGCTGCTGTCTCGAGTTCATTCTATGGCAAGTGTACATCGCGCAAATTCTCACCCTGATTCACGAGCTGTAATGTACGAACTGGACAAGTACGGTTCGAGAAAAGTGGGTGATTTTTGCAGCGTGCTTAGCGGCCTTGAAACTGCTGGAAATTTGATTCAGTCTTTTGCCAAGAATTGCGGTATAGAGCTGAATTCCTCACTTCTCAAACAATGTCTACTACTTGAGGTACTAGAATTACTTTTGTCGTTTGTCGCAACTTTATACACCTTTTTTATATTTAGTTCAGAGAGATTTTTGTGTATTTTATTCACTTGAACAATATGATTGGTCAAGAAATATCAGTTTTAGCGCTTGATTTGTTTTTTCCTCTAACTTTAGGTAGTTATGAAATCGATTGCTTTAAAAGAGCTAACGCAATGAAAATATAATTTTACAGTGTTTTAGGTGATACCATATTATTTAGAATATTTGCTAGTATTAAGTCTGTGGCTTTTTCAGCAAAACCATGTGCTTCATCATGTTAAATTTGCAGATATTTTATTACAAATTCCTTTCTATGCATTGAATTCTACAGAAAAATATTGAAAAATTCGAATTTTTTTCAAAAGACAGATGATGGGAATATGAATTGTATATAATGTTACATGCAGTATTCCCTCGATTAGCGCAGTTTCGATTAACACTTTCTTTGAATTAATCCAGCTTATATACTCTATAATATGGGTAAAATGATATGAAGACTCTAAGAGCAGCTTGATGAATGCGTATGTTTATGTATGCATATATGTTGGTGCAATGTTAAGACTTAGAGTTTTGTATATGTTCTAATAGGGGGAAAGTGGCAGTGGTTCTTTCCCAAATGTGATTCCAGTCTTGTCCTGGTTCCGAGATGCTTTTGATGCTGAAAAGGCAAAAAAAGAATGTACTATTAGGCCACGAAAGGGCGTGGATGAGGTTTACGACAATGCCAAAGAATCTATAGCTTGTATACTTAAAGAATTAGATAAACATTTGGAGGAGGTAAGAAGATTACGTTCGAATTTCAATGACTTCAGAAGCTAATAGTTTATATTTGAATTGCCCAATATAGACTACAGAAATGTATCAGTAGGTGTACTACACTAACTGAATATGTATATACATAGGCTTCAAATTTGATTTTAAAATAATTATTCTTATCATAAGTGTATAAATACAAGATGTCTAAGTCCTCGATAGAGAGGTCATGATAATTAAAAAGTAATCAATACTAATCATTTTATGTTATTCGACGAAATTTTCATATGACTTATCATTTTTGATAGTTTCAAGGTCCACGGTATAGGTACTTATTAGCGCATGGTATTAAGAATTTTTGTTATTGTGTACGTAATCTGCAAAAAAATTTTAAAAAGTTTTTCTTCCTGAAGAACAATATACATGGCATGTATGTAATTTTATGACAAATAAAAAATGATCTATGTTTATGTTTGAAGGTATTAATTTATTTTTCTTAATATTGGTTAGGTAGGCAAGCAGTTACGATGCTCATCAGTAAAATATTACCATGCTGCGAAAGAACGTTATCAGATTGAAATTCCAGAAAATACGTCAGTCCCGGCAGATTTTGATTTACGTTCAAAAAAGAAAGGGTTTAGACGCTTCTGGACCCCTTTTATTAGTAAAAAATTGCAAGATTTAGCAAATGCCGAATCTATGCTGGAAGACGGAGAACGAGACCAGGTACTGTAATTATTTTCATGTCGTTCTATGATACATTTTGCATAGTTTTATTGGAAATTTGCTTTATTTTTTTGAGAATCCGTAATTTTTCTATAGTTACATTTTAAAAATCAATGAATTTGAAATTTCATATTTTTTAGTGAACTTTGACAGTCAAGTTTTCGTTTTATTGTATATTTACTCCAGAGGATCAAATTTTAGAATTCTTAAGTGCATATGTTTATTTATTCACTTGGTACTGCAACGGTGTGTATTATGACAGACTATCAAAATTGCCACGATGCAATTTGACATAGTTTATTATTATAATGTAAGATATCATTGCATAAATATAATTTGCTATTGTAATGCACAATAGGTGGATGTACAAATGGTGTGCATTATATAACAGATTCGAATGAAGTTAAAAACGTTTTTGTTACTTTTTATTTAATGCCTTTTAAATGCAATACAGAAACCAATGATGAAGGTTGCAATTTAGAACTTTGCTTCAAACTCGTACGTTTTGATTGCTTTTGTCATATTTTTGAGTAAATTTTTTTGGCAATGTGTATCTTCAAAATGAGATAAATTTGATGTTCATTCGGGATATTTCACTTCTCTAAGTAGAGGTTGATCCCTTTGGATTTTCCGAACCAAGAGGTATAATCTATTTTTTCTGCGTGGATATCCGATTGTATATTTGTGCAAAAAGTTTAGCACTGCACTAGTATTCTGAATTTCATATCATCCATTGATAAATGTCAAATCGCACTGGAGTGAATCATAAACATAAATCTTGTCCATGACATAGCTTTCTTTATACCTTTATTCAAAATTTGAATTCGTTGCTATTGCACATGTATGCCAATACACAATTGCGTTTTTGCAGATGCGGAAACTTTTTGAAAAATTTGATAAACACAGAAATCTGTGGGCCTCCGCAGTGAGCTGGTTAGCTGTTTTAGATGCCCTATTGGCGCTTGCTTCTGTGAGTGCTATGCCTGGATACGTCCGTCCAGAATTCAAAGAAGGTGTAGAACCATTTGTAAAGTTCAAGAAGGCACGGCATCCCTGCATTGCACAAACATACCAGGTAATCTTTACTATCTCTCCTTGAATACAAGTTCAATGTATTGTCTGAGTATATCGGTTGTTACAGTTTCACTAAATCATTAATACTGACTGTCCCAGTATTACGCTAACATTCCATGCAATCACTCTTTCTGTTTTGTATTTTCAAATTATTTAGTGATGAAACTCAAAGATAGAAATTTTTTCACAGAAGAGCAATATAGATTGTAGAAGTACATTATTCAACTTCAACTTGAGATCATTCTTGAACTACAATATTCTAGAAAATTTTTATGGCTTTACTTTAATGAAGGCTACTGTATTATACAAGTATATCCAACTAATCAGTATCAGTACGAACTAATATATAGCTAATATGTAATTATATAATGAATGGCTCGAGCTATATTCAACATATATTACTATCTTCCCCTGAATATATTGCCATGTGTTGTGTCCAAATAATACCAATTCAATATTATTTGAATGTTGCAATATTATAATATAGAAATTAATGCTCTATAGATTTTATTCGATATTTTTTGTGAATTATCCAAATCGACCAGTTTCAAAAAAGTAATGCTAATACTTTTTATAGTTGATCACAGTAAAGTGCAAAATTAATTACTAGTGAGGCTGATGCTTCTTTCATTAGTATTATTGGTTCATAATTTGTTGAAGCGTTTATAGATATCGGTGCTTTTAAAATTCAATATTATCTTAAAGCAGCTCAGTAAAATGCATGAAAAGTGGGGTAAATATCGTTTTAACATGCTAGATTTACATCGATTTTATCCACGATTTTTTTGGTCGAAAATCGATTGAATATCAATCTTTAAAAAATGCTTAGATTAAAGTAATGTGTGTAAATGTTTTTGCTTTATTTTCCAGGGGGTCGAGTTTATACCGAATGATACCTTCTTGGGCCCAGACCCATCTGAAAATGGGGTGGTTTCTCCTATAATGCTCATGCTCAGTGGACCTAATATGGGGGGAAAGAGTACTTTACTGAGGCAAACTTGCCTGCTAGTTATTCTTGCACAGGTGCATGGCTGCATTGTATGAATATTTTTTGTATGTATCTGCTAGAAAATTCCTAAGCAGCCAATTAAAATGTACAACTTTAATCGACTTAAATCATTTTAATGTATGATTGGCTAAGATGAGCTTAGTTACCCTAATGTATTCTACATTTTTGCTCTTTATATCAGCCTTTTTTCATAAAATTGTAATGTAATTCTATAGTAATTAATTTAGGGCATAAAATTATTTTAAGATATCGTTTTGTTACATAATGTTATTTATAGATTGGATGTTTCGTTCCAGCTGAGAATGCAGAATTGACCCCCGTTGATAGAATATTTACACGCGTAGGCGCTTCCGATCGAATTTTAGCGGGCCAATCGACTTTCTTTGTTGAACTAAGTGAAACTGCCACTATTTTGCATCATGCCACCCCGAAAAGTTTGGTGATTTTAGATGAATTAGGAAGAGGCACTAGCACATTTGATGGCAGCGCTATTGCACATGCAGTCGTAAGGTATGTAATATACGTATATTACATTTTATTATAGAGCTATTTAAATTATCCATAATGTCATGCATGTATTTTTTTAAACTATATGCACACACTATTAAAAATAATAGTTTAATATAAAATCGTAAATTTGTTCTGCGTTTTTAAGGGCAGTGCAATATGGTAACCGAATAAAATGACATGGTATATTGTAATGCTTGTTAGCGTAAGGATATGACTTCAATTAGTAAACACTTGTATAGATGTTGTTATGCCAGTACAATATGATAACCATATAACATAACACATTATGTAGTAAGGCTTGTTACAGGAAGGATTTGATTTCATTTATAAATTCAAATCATACATGCGTATGCACACATACAATTTTGAGAGTACAGTAGGTTGCTGTATAACATCACATGCTATGTAGTAACGTTTGTTAACTAAGCAAAATGATTATAGGAGTGTTTTTTCAAATTTTATAATTAATTGGTACTTTCGTTTCTTTGAAATTTCTGATGAATTTTAGGGAATAAATTAAATGGAATTCATAGTTGTAAATGAAGTGTATTGTCTGATTTGATTCAAGTAAATTTCATATCTGAAAATAGTAATATTTTGAAGTTCCACTTAGCCCCAGCTATGGCTATTTGAAGTACTTAATGCATCCAAAAGTAAACTGCAAATGTGCACTTTCCAAAATATTATAATGTAAATGATTTTTTTATAATCGAATGGTCTGTTTTCTGCAGTCATCTGGTGCACAAAATCAAATGTTTGACCTTATTTGCCACCCATTATCATAGCCTGGTAGAAGAAGCGGGGTTGCATTCTCAGGCACGAAATAAAATTATATATATATATACATATCATATTTATAAAAAATTATATTCCAAAAGACCATTGGGAATTCCAGTCTGGAGGATTTCTTCAGCTTTTGTAATCCCTTCGTACCTTTTTATAAGTATTAGCATTGTATTGCCTTATTTAAAAAATAGAGACTAGTAATGTTATTTTCATCATTTTATAGATGAAGTGAATCATGCGATAAACATTTTGTAGAAAAGTAACGTTTTTTTTATTTTTCATGTTGAAAGGTTCTTTGAACTGTAACAAAGTTCACAGAAAAACAGATTTATGGAATTTCCAATTCCTAACCTCTGTAATTCTCTATATTTATGTTTTCACTAAAGTGCATGGCATTATTGACATGGCACCATCAGATGCCATGTTATATTTTTAGTTTCAAGATCTTTCGAATTCATTCAATAGAATAATTGTTCAAAAATTGCGTGTCGGGCCTCACCTAAATCACCCCTCCCTCCCCCCCCCATTCACACACTTTGTGCATATTATACCACTGCAGTTGTTGTACAGTGGGCAACACAACTGTGAAAGCAATTTCATGCTGCCACATCATCTGCACCCCATAAATAACAAATTTTACTTTTTCTATCAAGTTCGGTCGAAATTTAGCTGTTTACCTGCACTTTTCTTAATTTAACATGCATTAAAATTCGGATGTAATGAATTCAGTTAAGCGAATTTTCACTCTTATATAATACATTAAAAAGTAATATTGTACCAAGTTTAGCTTCAATGTTTCAGACATAACGAATAATTTATGTGGCCAAGATATATTCATTTTTTCTGAAATCTACTGCAGATTATTATAATCTCTTTATGACCCTTCTTACAGGTGAAAAATGTGCATATGGGGTGTATAGTTCATGGACAAGGGGAAGAAAAGGGGGTTACTTTTTTATATACACTACAAAACGGGCCCTGTCCAAAGAGTTTTGGTATCAATGTCGCTAGGCTCGCTCGTCTCCCAGCACAGGTAAATGACAGAAACTCTAACGGCCCATGAAAAATTTAGTTAACTCTTCTCAAATTTGTAGCTGTAGACTGTGATTACCCTGCTATTCAGTAGTTCAGTTTTTTTTAATTTGAAATTTCGGCATAAATACATTTTTGGGCTACTGGCTATTTGTTTGTTTGGAAATTTATGTTGAAAAATGTCATAGTTGTGGAAATACTAACCTTAATTTATAAAAGATGACATTTTCTAAAGATTTGTTATCATCAATTATAATCAGTTTTATGTAGGAAAACTTTTATCTCTATCTTTTTTGTACTTTCCTCTTGCTCCAAAGTAGTTTGGAAGCCAAACCTAACATTCTAAGTCCATAGTACTCTTCAAAATTAAAATCTATCAATACAAATTGCATTGTCATAGTTATTAGAACACAGATAAGTAATGACATTATTCAAGGATAAAACCGATGCAGCTTGGTAAACTCCAATAGGTTGCTTTGAATATAATCCAGTGTGATAAATAAACATATAAAGGAATATATTCTAATTATTCATGACGTAACATGATTAGATGGTTAATAGGACGTCCAATGTCTTCAATGTGGTTGTGAATTGAAACTTCTACAACTGTAACATTCAAGTAACTTGAGATTAATCCGGGATGTATAAATGTAATATATTTTAAGCTTTTGTTTTACTTTGGTTGCTACTCAATGATGTAGGTCCTAGCGAATGCGGAAAGAGAATCTTTGAAATTCGAAGCTACCTTCCAGAATAGCAAATCGGACAGTGGTTTCTTGACCTCAGTAGGAGAAAAACTGACACACCTGTTAGACTGTTTAGATATCGATGGAGCTTCTGTTGAAATTGAAATTATGAAACTTTGGGAAAGCATGCATAAGTGATATGTTACTAGCCATTAAATGAAAAATACATTTGCAATATTATTGTGCATGTTGATATAAAACTAACCATATCAATTAAAATGAACTTTGGACAAACGAATTTGACTGGACCACAGAATCAATTTTTCATATTCGAAATCTGGACGTATCATGGATACAGTTAATCGATGTGTTCCTGGAATAATGTTCAAATTGAGGCATAATCATCTCTAAATCTTTACTTAATATTGTAGTCTTTTGCTGTCATTGCAGCTCTACGTTACATATTGTCAACTTATCATCGCAAGAGTATTCAGTGTCCTAGTTCATAATGATAGCTGCAGTACAGTTGGTTCAAGATCGAATATTATTTAAGTATTCGTTCAATTTAAGATGCCTAATTAACTTCTATGAGAGAAAATTAAGCATTTAAACATTTTGCTTGAATTGTAGATTAATAATGTCTGAAAGAGCTAATTGGGGTCCATGCATTTAAACGGTATCATTGAATTGTAGATTAGGCATATGCCAAATTTAATTTGGTCAAAGTTAAAGCCGGTTTTTAAACATGCAGCTCTCTCTTGGTTATGATTTTGGGGTAGATCGATTAAAAGTTCTGAATTAATGTTTAATGAGAAATTGAAGTCTTCAGCTCAATTGACTTGGATACTCCCTTATTGTCCATCGATACATTTAATTGGCAGTCATTATTTATGATGTAATTTGAAAAAGCAAAAGGAAGAATTTCCATTTTGAAATATCAAACTCGATTCATTTTGATTATTTAAACTTCCA
Organism: Vaucheria bursata; assembly: GCA_032358265.1. Classification (NCBI taxonomy): domain Eukaryota; class Xanthophyceae; order Vaucheriales; family Vaucheriaceae; genus Vaucheria; species Vaucheria bursata. The sequence goes on from JAULBW010063078.1 coordinate 141,063, forward strand.
TGAATTAAAAATAAAATTAATTTTATCATTACTTAAATTTTCATTTTCCTGAAAAATTTGTCAAAAATGTGAGCATTTCACACCCTGAATCGATTGAATACAGCAATGTCAGCATTACTGGGTTGGCATTACTTGAACATTCCCTGTTACTGCATACATTACTGGACAGCAATAAATCTGACATTAGGATTAGCGATGTCAATTGAAACTGTCTGCTAAATGTATTGCCAATGCCCATAGAGTTTTATAAACTTGCGTCGACTGTAATTTTTATTTGTTTTCATGCACCCATTCAACTGTATACTTATCGGGATTCATCACTATCCTATTTTTCATCCTGTTCAATAACAAACTAGACGTAGTACCTACACTAAATGAACATGAATGGAACGCAATGTGGGCTATGAGGACAAACAGAAGGATAAAAATTTAGTTGACCACGAACAAAAGTTGAACGTTTCATTACGAAATGGTTCTTCTATAAGATATAGCCCAAAAACTTCATAGGATGAAAATGGACAAATTTTTTTGTGATTTTATTTCTTAAAACATTTAAAAGGCTGTTTTATCATTCTTTAACTTTTGACAGTTTATGAAAATGGAGAAGTTCCCCAAGTAGAGTGTACCCCCCCCCCCCCAAACACTACTAGCTTCTCATCCAGTAAAAAAATAAACATTATTCAATATTTACTTTAATTCTAGGAAGGTTCCATTGCATTAATCCAGACAGTGAAATATTTAAGGTGGCTATCATTATATATGCAATCATTTAAATCTCCCTCTCAAGTGCCACTTTATCAGTCTTTTTCCTGAGGCACTCAAAATATTTTGTAAACTGAATCTTACTTAAATGCTCGAAACAGCAATTAGAGACAAAAATTAATAACAATTCAATTTGATATTCTTTTCGTTTCTTTTTATAAAAGCCAAAACAGAGCAGATATTATATACGGAATGAAATAGTTTTACATGCATATATATTTGAATTGAGGCGAGAAGAGAAACTGGCTGTGCTTACATTTGATGCGCAGATTGATTGAGTTGATGACCAAAATGTTACTTATCACAACTGTACTTTCATTGCGAATTCAATTTGTGTGTGAAGTATCAAGTTGATCAGCTTTTTGGCAGTCAAACGACCTTCTCATAAAAAAATTGAGATACAGAATAATCCAGCCAGCCAAAAACCTAGTCACTACAAAAAATCACAAATAAATAACAGAATAATTAAGAAGTACATAGTTTTTAATCATGCCCTCCCCCCCAATACATGCAGTGACGTCACATATTTTCCCAAAACAAGCACTTTTTATCATTGTCGATGACTCCCGCAAAAAATGTGAAAAGTAATCTACCGGAGCACAGAATAAAGGCAAAAATCCGATATATCTGTCTGTCTGTCAGTTCCGTTACTTTCAATGCAAGAGCTCATATGACTGAATATGAAGCAGGGCCACTCCAAACTTGATCAGACATATTCCACTCTGGGGAAATGAGGTTATCACGAGCAATCTGAACTGACTCTTCACGACCAAGAGCAGCATCCATAGCCTTGAGCATTTCTGGTGCTAAGCTGAATGTTTGTCCTCCCAATTGTACAGTACCCTAAAAGAGAATTTGGGAACAAATAAAATTCCCAAAAAGGCAATTAGCGCCATATTACTTCAAAATGAATATCAAAGTTAAGCTAAATTGTCACTGAAATAATTGTGTGTAGATAGATAGACAGACCAATTCCCCAGAAAAAAATTCAAATGTGGAATAATTGCATCTAAAATATATTTTTAAACTGATGGACTCATTTAAATTGCAAATAGCATTTGCAATTTCCTCTATCTGCATTGATTATGAATATCATATACTCACAATCATTGAAGCAAATGGCTTAAAAGTTTATGATTCTACCTGACGTAATTTAGACATGGGCACGCTCCTGGCCTCAGGACTATCAAAAGGAAATTGCTGCCATTTTAAGCACCTATGCATAACGAAGAATAAGGTACAGGTCAGCTTTAATACTTAGTACATCTTGAAAAAATTACCGAAGTAGACAGAGGAAATACATAGCAACGCAAGTTGATGATGCATATTAGGCCGAAGTTTATTTGATTGTAAGATGAAAATTGATGTGCTACACTTTATTCTTTAGATTAGCATAACTATCACATTTGATTGTCATTAGCTTAATATTAAAATCTAAAGCCATTTCAATATACAGCTTTATTCCTCATGCAATAGTTCGAATTACTATAATATAAAAAGAATGAAATATTTTAGAGCTTTTAGATAAGTACCTATAATATTTGAATGCCTGGACACGTGATGCTTTCGAGACATCAGCAATTTTATCAATTGCTTCTGCTACTGTTGTAACACCGCGATGGAGATGTAGCACTTCACTCCAAGCTCTCACTATTCCGTGAAGTCTACCAGCAGTACGACCAGATCCCTTTTCAGCCAATGCAATCTTAGCCCAAGAAGGAAGAGGTATTATCGCTTCAGCAGGTACGACTCGTCGACTTCTCCGACGCGAACCAGTTACGTGAGGCCTGTGAAAAATAAAGTGTAAATTCATATTTCAACATATAATGGATGTAAACACCATAGAAAAATCACTTGATTCACAACTCACTTCGTTTCCATGCTTGCCCCACCAAGAACAGCAGGTTGGTTACCTTCTATCATGCCTTCGAGACTCATTTGATGGGGGGTAAAAATGGGTGCATGGCTTACATGATCAACTTGAGTTTCAGGAAGATGAACTCGATCATTGCTGTTGCTCTTACTACGACGATCTGTCATAGAATGCTTCTGTTCCAAACTAGGAGATCGACTGCCATGACTGCACGTACACCTATGGTTATGCCGATCGCTCTTGTCCCGGCTACGTGATCGACTCCTCCGTTGAGTGTCACGGCGATCGGAAATCGCAAAGGAATTATGCCGGATTTCCGTATTATCTATCTCCCCTGAAGTTCCAAATAAGCCATTCTTAGTAATCTTATCACTCGGGATCTTTTGGGCCAGTGAATTCAAAGTAACGGATAAATTTAAGTTTTCAGCAGGACCGAATCCAGTGAGAGGAATCACTTGGGAAGTTTGAGATTCTTCAAGCCCGCCGCCTTCTATCTGCTGCAACTGTCTTTTATTATCCATAATTGTCCTGTATGCTATGTACTCAGCGCGCATGCCCGATTACAGTCGTTCCAATAAGATCTCGCACGTATAAATGATGTACCGTAGTGAGCTTGAAGAGGCGCAAAAAGTCTTTCCGACAGTTGGAAAAATTACGAAAGAAATATTTTTGGCAGAATGAATCGTAAAAAAAATACCGATTCGTTGCAGCTAGGCAAAAATTTTCTTGCAATAGACCGAGCTGGAAAAGAGTCGTGATTTGATATTTAACAGTTCTATTGCAGTTCATGATATAGAATCGTGATGCTGAATGAAAGCTACCATTCTGTGTATTCGACATTCAACTTACAAAACACTTGGAAGGTTTCAACTGCCAAATTAAATTATTTTCCATCCATCTTTACTCAGCTTAATCTTTCACCCTCTGTTAAATAAACCTCTTCAGCTTAGACAGGTTAAGATAATAGCTTTTCTAATTTTTTTTCGACTGTTTTTCCAAAAGGCTTTTTTTGATGGCCAAAAAGTTTTTCCAGTGGAAAATAAGGCTATTTTAATATGCCTTTGAGTGCTTATAAGAGACAGCAATAATCTGCAGCAGCATAGATAATGGCCAATTTACTTACACAAAAGCTGTTTTTCAGATATTGACCTATCCTTATGTTTAAATACTTATGCTGATCAATGCATGTATGTTACTGTTGAGATCAAAAAGTACTGAGTACCATTCAAAGGTCAGTTTAAACTTAACAAATGCAATTTAGAATAAAAGCTATAGAAAATAGTATCCTTGCTGCATACATATATGAGTGTATTGTTCTTTCAGAATGCATCATTGATTAAATGAATTCTAAGCTCAAAAGCTTAAATTCTGTTTTGTACAAAATAGCTTGAGCTGATTTTTTATAAATTTTTTAAATTCTGAGGTTATTCTAGAAAAAATTCTGATTCACAGTTCAAATGTTATTTAAAGCGTGAACCAAAATGATGTTCTACTTGAAATTGGGTAAAAAGCCTATTTCAAAAACTAATGTAATGTAAGTTTAGTGACGTCTTTAAACATTTATAGCACTATTTTATTTTACATCTAATGTATTGTAGTTATAACAGATTAATCTAAATGTATCATCTTTTAAAATTTGAAAGGCAGATGGCATAACTGTTGCCATTTACAGCTTATATATTTGGGCACAATGTATTGACATCCTTGGTCTGGATATAAATGTTGATTTCAACTGTGCTGAATCAGCTCAAACTAAAAAATATTTTACTAATTTTTACATGCAATTAATTTACTTTGCATGAAATATTTGTAAATGAGTTTGGATACAGTATTGATAAAGAAAAGATATTTGTATTTTGAGTGATTAATTTTTTCTTGAAAAATTTGCAGTCAATAAAAAAATGCTGTCCAAAGGAATCTTTTAGCCATACACAAAAAAGCAAGGTTTTTATAGTCATTTTGAATATATTTAATATTATCTTCTCAACTGGAATCTGCTATAAATACTAAATGTATTTAAGTTGCATTGTGCAAAGTACACACTTCAAAGTATATTTTATTTTTTTAGTCATCAGCTGCATTGAACTATAAGCAAATATTACCCCATAGCCAATATAGTCATAGGTTTTTAAAAATCAAAATTTTTTTCTACATTGAAAAGTTTCAAAAAGTCAGAAATACTGCATCAGATTTTTGTATTATCTTGTAAATACAGAATAATTTTGAAATCTATATAGACCTGAAATAAAATAATCATATCTAGCAACATTGTTTTTTCCTGTTTTAATATTATAATATTGCCAATGAGATCGCATCCATCCAAAGTTGAATGAGATTAGGAGCATCATTTATTGGACAAGATGCAGAATAACTAGTCTGAAACAGAAGTTGCCCAACATAGAAGTTCAGAAGAACACTGATTTGAAAAAAAACATTTAGAGCTAAAAGAATTAACACATTGAACAAATAAATTCACTTTTTGTTAAATGCACCAATTGCCATTTTTATTAACATTCCTGCTAAAAATTCTTCATCTTGCATTCTGAAGTTATATCATTACCTGATTCAGGCTTGAACATGAACGTAGTTTTTTTAGGATATAATAAGGTAGTAACTTCCAGAGAATTAAAAACAAGATCATTTTTTTAATGTTCTCATGAAGATGGATGGAGCTTAATAACTTTATGTATGCACTGATTGATACATTTATCTAGATATGGTAATTCTTGTATTTAAATATTCCTTGCAATCTTTGCATTTAATCCAAGATAACGAAATTTTATTTCAGGTGCAGCAACAGTCAAAATATTCATTTTTGTTATGAATGTGTTGCAAATAAGACTCAAACTAAATACAGAGTATATTTATTCAAACATAAATTGCGTTGTTGGAAGTGAAACATATTTCACAGCAGCACACAAATCCTAAATTAAGCCCATCATCAAAATCCAGCAATGACTCGCCATAAACTCAGAATTCCAATATGCAAAACAATGACTCGCCATAAAACAGAATTCCACAGCTATAACACAAATTTAACCGTTAACAAGTTAATTCCTAACAGTTTTACATTTTTGCAGCATTTAGCACTTTGCATTCAGTTCCAGATTATTTGTCCTCATCCTCCTTTTTCATGCAATTCAATATCTACTAAAATTTAGATCCAACAATTTTTACTATTTTTATGTATTTTCACGAAGTGCAAAGAATTTCTTAACCCTGTCCAATTTTTATCATTTGGTGCCTCTGCTGTTTCTATACAATCCACTATGTCATGATTTTTTAATCTTACTTAGAAATTTCTTTACCTAGAAGTTTTGATTCAGATACAATTTCTGTACATGCAAAAATAACCGAAATGTAGTTGCGAAAATTTCAAAAAGCAGTTGTGCTGAATGGAAATTGTAGCTCAGTTAAAGTAGTATCATTTAATTTCATTTAAAAACATGATGCAAGGTTATTTTGCTTCACCACAATGTTCGATATATTTATTTCAGACCAGCAATTTACTTTTCAACCCGGAATTTTGTCCCAAACATGAGGTCATGGGTGCATAAATTTTAATTTGAAAAGAATGGTAACAATTCATTTCCATATCTACTTCTGGAGACAAGTAAGCCTTTATTCCTGACCTTTATGCCCTTCTTCATTCTTTTCTAGCCTAGCCTTAAAACGGTTAAGAGGGAATGTGATGCAGAGATAAGGCTATTGTAGATTCATCATTTTGATTGGAAAAATTATATTTTTCAATAAATTTGATTTGTTCCTCATTAATTTTAGACAGTTCTGATTGGATGAGTATATTTAAATTTATTTTCAAAAATTAATTTTCTCTACGTTCACATATCTTATATATATCAGAGCACTTGTGGCATGCACCGAATTCTAATTGGGTTGCATCGAGGTGCTCCAAGAAGCTACTGTTCACTTCGATCAGTATCGCTAACTTTACAAAAGCATAACGATATCCTTCGATCAAATCCAATTGCATATTTCGATGATGTACAGAGGAAAAACTTCCACAGCAGTGGTGCAGTTCTCAAACGCAGAGGAGGATCTAGTGCACTTGAGCCAAAATATCTCTGGAGAAAGAAAAAAAAGAGTAAGATAAATAAGAAGATCGGTAAACGAGAGAAAATCCATGGAGAACCTGGTTCTCGTCCAAAAATTGGAGAAAGCTATAAGCGAGGTGAGATGTTCGACCTAACTTAATCCATATGTATTAAATTCCCTTGTTTTATTTTCATTTTGTGAAGATGTATTTCATTGATTGTCCTCGAAATCATATTTTTTTATCTTAGTAGTAATAAATATGTTAATTTTTATCTTGGTTGCATTATTTTGCTGCAAAAATGGGGCCATCTTTATGTTAACGTATTTCATATTTTCCTGCAGCTGAGAATCAAACATATTAAAGTATCGCTGAACTTTTGCCCGTGATTATTTTGGATGCTTTATTTTTCCCATGAATCTAAAAATGAAATTTGCGCACAGAATTATCCTGAATCAAGTGATTCATAATGGAATCCAGTGAATTTTTGGATGTTCTTATCGTTTGTTTAGTTTATATTATTGATTATGCTCAAGTTCAAACTAGTATATATTTCTTCGAAAAGGATTGAGCATAGCAAAATTTGTTTCTATTTTTCACTTAATTTATTATTGATAAATTATACAATTCCATGGAACTTTGTTCTTAACTTGGCAAGAAAAATTTGAAGTATTTTTTAAACTTAAATTTTTTTAATATTTTGATCTTGCCAATATGAAAGAATGGCGTGTTCTAATGAACTAGTCGCTGTAGACAAATGCTTATCTTGGTGACTTTTCAACTCGAAAGAAGAATAATGTTTAGAATAGTTTTGTGGCCTATTCTATCCTATATTGTTTTAATTCCGATCTATTTATGTTATACCTTAAGGAATTTTTCCCTTTGTAAATTTTTTTGTCAGCTACACCTGCGCAACCTGAAAATGCTCTGGAAATAATTGAAAATACAGAAATTGAAAAAATGAGGGGCCGTATTGATGATTTCTTAGCTCCAGTAATCACATCAGGCCCTATTCCTACTTCACTGGAGGCGACGAATCCCGACAAAATATTGAAAATTGCACGGACTCTATCAAATGATATCAATGCTAGTAAAGTAGCTGTTGCGAAGAAGTACAACTTTGCAATGAGATGCTTATCAGCTGCTGGACGATTCGATGAAGTTCGCTTAATTCTGTGGAAAGAAATGATAGCGAAAGAGGTGGTCGATGTGCATGCATTTACGGCTTTGCTAGATTGTGCAGCAAATGCAAAATATTCGAGTACAATCGATGCAGCATGGCGCGATATGAAGTCAATGGGAATTAAGCCTACGCAAAGGACGTGGTCTGCACTTTTGAATGCTTTAGGTAAGAATTCTTTTTATACCACTGTAATTGTACACTTTGCTATGCCGTATTTTTTGAGTTCCCTCGTTCGTGAAAAACCAACCGAAGAATTTGAATAAAACCACTCAAATTTTGCACTCTCTGAAAGGTGGAGTTGGACACATGCAGTGACAAAAGTAATGCTAACATAGATTGTAGCATTTTGATATTAGTCAGTAAGAACTATAAAAATTGTAATATGAGAATTTTATACCACAATATTCGAAAGTGATAATATTTATTGGAAATTACTTGCCAATTTTTTGGATTAGTGATTTTTATTACATAGTTTGTGCTAGCCCAAATCCCTTTACTCCTTTCGAGCCTATTTGCAGCTTCTCCCTGATGTTGGAAATGCACAGTGACAATTGTTTTGCAGGCTGCTTACACTGCAAGTATTTTGGTTGAAAGTGTTTGTTATTTAATAGATTGTCATGGGGAAATATTGTCATTTGCAAATGCTCAAAACTTCTTGTGGCGCAACTATGAATTCTTTCGTCGATTATGGTCGAAATTGGTGGTTTTCCTGCCTGTCATTTTTCAGTATAAATAAATGTAGCATTAATGGAATTTAAACTGTTTTTTAGTAAAATATACTCTTCAGGACTTATACTCCCCCCATTTAATGTCCAACCTCAGAGAGACATACTGACTAGCAGGTAATTTCTTGTTTATTATGTAATGCTGCGTTTTCAGCTCTTGTTTGCACTCAATTCATACAGTTTGATTTATTTACTTTTCTTTGAACTGTTCTTGAAATATTTACCGTTCTCAACTTATTCACCCACCACTTAAAGTTTGGCCCCAAGAAGATAAACTTTGAAGCAGAATAATCCCTAATTTTCCTTATAAAATATAGTTTAGGTATTGTATGCGTTTTTTTATTACTATGAGCGTTCTTGTTATATAACATAATTCTTCAAATAAAATTAATCTTTCAGAACCAATGAGTCACTTCGTTGTATACTAAAAAATTTTGAATAAAAATTCATTAGAAGCTGATTGTTTTATCCAAAGTTAGCTGATTTACAGATGTATAAGTCAATTGTATATTTTTAGGATAGTGTAGATGCACCGATTCTCATTAGTTTTGTATATCAATTCCTATTATACTTTAAATTTTTATTATTATCTAAATTTTTATATTACAGTAGATTTTATTATAGAATACAGCAAAGATCCGACATACTGAATTTTCATCTATAACGAATGAATAGAAAAGTCATATTGTGCCAAGTTCAGCTTTAGATTTTCGGATATGACCAATTTTGGCTGTCAACCAATCGATTCAATGGTTCCGGCAAATCTTTGCATCCAAAATGTATTATTCTTTTTCTTTTCATTCGCTTATATGAATTTGAAAAAATCCATTGAAAAATGCTTACATACTCGCAAAATAATTTTTATCCTCTATACAATATAGATTCTTTTTATAGTGTAGGTTGCTTTTCAGAAGTTTATTCTAAATGCTTTTAGGAAAATGCGGACGTGTGGATGATGCTGTGTCTGCTGGGTCAGCTATGAAGCAGGTTGGTATACCTTGGGGTACCCACGATTATAACGTAGTACTGTCAGCTATGGTCAAAGCTGACAGGCTGGATGAAGCATGGAAGGTAAAATCTAACAAAAAACTGAAATGTAATCACCAAAGTTACCTTGCGCAGAAGTTTAGTGGAATAGCTCCAAAAATATTGTTCAAATACATTTCAAAGCAGAGAATATTGAAAGTGTCTTTGTATGTAATCATCGTTTATGAAAAATTTATTTTAAAATATTTATGAAAAAGCTATCAATTTATTTTATGTAGAGCCTTTGCTGTTTGCTTAAATTTGGTAAATTTATAAAACAAGCTATTTATATTTATTTTAAACATAATATAATATTTATATGCATGCATATTTTCAGTGGACTAATAATTGCTTTAATTTGAAAGTTTTGATACCTATCTATCTTCAATAATACATGTATGCATACGTAGTAAAAAATAATTTTCATTATATCGTTCTGGTTATCGTTCAGATAATAATTTTTACTGCTACGAGACTTACGTTTGTTGACATCATCTATATTTTTCATTTCAGTGTAGGAAAATTGAATTTGATATGCCTGTTTTTGCTTCTTGGAAGTATTCATTAGAAATGAAGATTTCTACAGAAATATTTGTCAACTACCATTTATTATATCAACTTTAAATTTAATCTACTTCTTTGAATATTTCTTTGAAAATTCCTTTAATATTTCCTTTGAAAATTGTTATATAAGTATGTCCAATTGTAAATAAATATTATTTATCACTACTTTTCCTTGTATATATTCATTTTAAAATACCTTTAAACATTCCTTTGGAAATGGTATTATAGCTGTATCGCGAAATGATTGAATTGGAAGTGGACCGAAACATATGCGTATATACCACTATGATGAGAGCTTGCGCTAAGGGCCGAGAATTCGAACGAGCCATGTGCATGATGGAAGAGGTTGAAGTCCGAGGGATTTATCCCAGTCAAGCAACATTCAATGCCCTGCTACGAGCTGCATCCACATCTTCGTTATGGATGAGGGTATGTTTTTTTTAATTAATTCGCTTACATTTTTTCTACCGCCACATTGGAACATATAGAAAAGACTAAAACATAGGGTAATATTATAACCAAGAAGGTGGAAATTCAAGTATACAGTCTGTCTAAGATAGTGCTAGTCATTCGTTGTATTTATGCTTTTTATGATAATTACACTCTTTCTCTCTCTTTCATCTATGTGTGTTTCCTCTATTCTCTGATATTCCTTTATGAGAAACTTTATCACAGTAGAGGTTCATTAAGTTCAAATTACGCATAGATTATTTCCTACTGGCTGTTTGGTTTCTGCTGTTCACTGTTTGATGTATACATTATTTGTACTTTTAAAATAAATAGCAAATATCCTCATTGTATGTATTCAAGAAGTACCTGTATCCATGCTTATTTATGCATAGGGCTGCTAAAAGTTAAAAAGTTTTAATAGGTTATTTAGAATGAAGATTTAAACTAAAATAATGAATAGATGAGATTATCTTAAATAGATTTAGATAGTAAATACTCTTTCAATCTATGGCATCATGCAGGACAAGTAAAATCGCACTAGTATTGTCATAGCCCTGCACGCAGTATTAGTTTTGAGGGAGGGTTATTTAACAGCAGAAAATTTACTTAGCAAGGTTCTACTGTAATATATATGTATACATAGGCGTACGGCAACATGATTGACAGAATTCGAGATCGCATGCGTGGTTACAATATACCCCCAGGCCTGGAAACATTTCAGAGCTTAATCTGCTGCTACGGAAACTTTGGTGATGCCGACGGCGTGCAGCGTACTTTGAAAGAAATGCAGCAGTGGGCAGTCGACCAGCCTTCTATTCGAACCTATAAGAACCGAATAGATCCCGAATTTAGGATAGGGTCACCTTCCTCGGTGAGTGTACATATTACTATATGTATATATACAGTCAACTTCGAATATAACAAATATGCTAGGACCGCATATGTTACACTTGGCACAATGATACTTTTTTTCATTTATTCGCTATAAGTGAAAATTTGTTAAAGTAAATATTCTACATTCGAATTTTATAATGTAAATTATGTGCTTTCATGGTTACATATTGAAGTTCATTCACCCCCCTCCCTTCTTGGAACAGTTTTGTTTACACTTTTTTATTTCTTTTCGTAGATAGATAAGAGTTTGGGGGGAAGTTGGGAGGGTGCATTTGCACTATCGATACCTACCTACAGTGCTATACTGTCAGCATATGCAGGTTGCATGTCCGTAGGGGAAAAGCAGGGTACAAGGCCCCGATATGGGTGTTTACCAGAACAAGCAGAAGAACTTGCAAAGGTGGTAAATATGTTGGTAATGTTTGTGGTGTGTGTACATGCACGTATACATACGTACGTGTACACATGCATACATTTTGCTGATAATATTGATTTTCATATCTGTGTTTACTAATGAATGTTACATATGCTATTTGCTATGAATGTATACATTATTATGCAATGCAAAATAGGATTTCTATTGGCTTCTTAATATATATACAAATAATGATTTTTCGAATTAGTTGATGAAATATACAGAGCAGTGTATGTTGTTATGAAAGTCTGCATATTATATTAGGCTGCTCCCACTCTCATGAACAGTCCGAAACGGTCATTTTGGCTTTGATTTGTTAAAACTGAAACATTCATTTGCTCTCAAGTCGAAAATTTTGTTCAATGGAATGCATACTAACTTTAAAAACCAAATGTATTGGTTAAAAATTGTATCATCTAAACCAATCTTCTTCTAGGTCTATTGTCCCAATCAAATGAAACTTACTTTCAAATTTATACAATAGGAAAAGGCGAAGCATCGAACTATTCTCATCAGCTTTGAAGACAGAGAGAAGCTCGAAATATTGCGGTATTCATCGTTAGATTTCGATAGAGATCATGAAGAGTCAGTTACCGGTAAAAATCGAAAACCGGGAAAACGTGTGAAATTTCGGGGAATGACCCACTGCGCTGATGGAAGAACAGATGTAAGAAACCTAGTTTTAAACTATATTGCATTCGAAGTTTATCAAATTTTACAGCTGATATTCCATAAACTGATACCATCAGTTACACCAAAAACTATCACTTAATCGAATAAAAGATACCAATATACATAATCAGAAATGGGGATTGTTGGAGTGCTGAGCCATCAAAATATAGAATATATTATTTCGTAGACTATCAATTTATGAAATATCAACTCTATATATTGCAATTTATTTTGCTGAAATTGTTTTTTCCACATGCTTACTTGTATAATAGTTTTTTACGTATTTTAATATCACATTAAAAAATATGCTTCACATATTGGTAATGACTTACTATAAACTTTTACTTTAAATCTATATTACTCTTCATAATGTGACTAAATTTTCAGGATATGTATGATTCATATCGAAAATTTTTTCAGCAAGCGTATTTATACTTTTTATTTCCCATGGATTTTAATGTTATACTAACCTTCTGTCTATGTATGGTTGATGTTCAATATAACTTTTATATCGGAATCTTTATTCATTTTTGAATTTTCAGGATTTATTTCTGCGTTGTATATAGATGATGTCAAATATAACTTATTTTTAATCTAATTTTTAGGACATGTACGATGAGTATAAGTCTATGCTTGCTGAAATTGTCGCAAAGAGCGAGGCCCGTGAGCGCGGTGAACCGATAAAACAAATTCAATCTGGTGGTACCATTGGCAGTAGGAGTCCTAGTCGGGAAATAGAGCCTGGAAACTCTTCCAGCATTGAAGATCTTATTGCAGAGCTTCGTCTCGAACAAGAGGTTCGTACAGTTTACTTTCATGCGTTCATTCCCATCGATAATTTGATTCGAAGTTGGACAATTCTAAAAAGGAGCAGTTGATTGATAATAAACAGCAATCTTCTTATGCTCTAAATTAAAAGTAAGTCAATTTTAAACACAAATATTCCATATAAACTATATTGATAGATAACAGGAGTATTGTAAGAACTTTGAAAATGAAAATTGAAACCAAATTCTGCAATGTTTTGGATAATTTTTAATTGAATTTTTACTGTTTTAATTTGTTTAAATTGACTGATTGTCGTATTATTCGAAGAATGTATATGTTTGGCTAAGGGTGTATGTCCGTTACGTGATGTCCAAATAATATACATATATACCATCAGTCAAATTACATGAGTAATTTTTCAAAAAATTGAAGAATACATACAAAAGCATATGTACTATATTTGGTTTTCATTGACGCATATAGAAGGAAGTGAAAGTTTCATGCGGAAAATGAGCCATGTGATTTTTTCTATTTCTACATTTTTTAACATATTTGAAGTAGCAAATTTTTTGCGTTTTTTGAATAAAGTATTCTCTGTCATTTTCATACCATCCCATATAGGCTCTACTTGATAAGGCTGAGAGTTCAGGGGACTCGGATAGCGATTCATATCTCTCGGACAGTGATTCAGAAAGCTACGATTCGGATAATGAACAAGAGAACAGGTACACAGCTCACGAACTGGAAGAGCTCATTCGAATGTTGCGAGCGGAAGCTAAGGGGGATTATTCGCATATGCATGAAAGTATCGGATCTGAATATAGCGAGGATCCTAGATGGAAAGAAATATTGGATCGCGTTCGACGTAGAAAGCAGGTGGTATATTCGAAAAAAATAAAAAAATGTATCTACTTAGTTTAATACTTTTAAATATTTATGTTGATATTGAAGCAGTAAACTTTATACAATTATGTTTCATTTTTTTCTAATATACGTAGAAAAACCATGGATGTAATGAGTGTTGGCTTATAACGAATAACAAAAATCATGTTGCACCAAGTTCAGTTTCAAATTTTTGGATATTACGAATTTCGAGTATTACGAATGTATTTTGTGGTCCCGGGTGATTTGCTATATCTGAAGTTCAATGTAGTTTAAAAGGTTGAAGTTTGTTAACTTGCGTGCGGAATAAATATCGGATCATATTACTGGCTCATATATATCTGCGATTGGTTTTAAGACTGAGAGTAATGTTTAGATAGTGTTGGTAGTACAAAATTCTAATATATATTTGCACATATTGTTGCAAACTAGATAGTATGCACTAGCCATAATTTGTACAGGAAGTTATTGAATATTTTTCTAGAATAATTTTATGTTGAAGTATAATTATATGCTTCAATTAATATTGACATTATGTCTTTTCTATCTTCTCTCTTTGCTATTTGTGCATCCTCGTGTTCATGCGCATCATCAAGAGTGTATTTTTTAGCAAAAATATATTTATTGAATTTAAAGAATTTTGCTTTGTAATAATGTTCATAATTATTTAGCCATTTAGAATAGCTAGTCAATTAAATCAAGATTTTATTGATCAGATAATGAAATTTCCATTGACGACTTCTTCATATTAGGTCTTAATTCAAATCACTGATTTAGGCCTAAATTTCGAATTAAAAAACTATAGTAACATAGTCCCTTTGTAGCATCTCTCTAGCTGCGTTCGGTCAATTTTATATATTTTCAATATCTAAAAGGTTCTTCTACAAATTTCTTCGATCGACTTAAAGATCTAGTGGATTAAAAATAATTTCCTTAGCTGAGTTCAAATAAAATTGAGGTTTCAGAAGCCTTGACGCAATATGCATATCAAGCAAACTGTTTGTGCACCTAATTTTTTTTATTATAAAAAGATATATTTATATAATCTATCTGCATCAAGTACATTCTACTTTATTTTTTTATTAAATTTTTCATAAAATATATATTATTTTTATATTAGCACTTTTAATTTGTGAGTTTAATTTCTGCAAAGTGCAATACAGAGACGAAATAAATTTGATGATGCCTCTATGCTTAAAAATCTATCTTCCATGTTTTTTTGCTTTAGATGAGTGTGGATGAAATTTTGAAAGACGAAGAAAGTTCAAATTCAAATATTGATAATGACGATGAAGATTATATCACTGTCACTAGCAGTGGAGAAACTTATTCTAAGGTGCGTTATTCATCATTTACATAATTTTTTAAGTTTAACAAAATAGTTTATTTTTTTAATGTAATTGGTAATTCACATATTGACGCTTGAACTTTTGAAGTTAAACTGTGAGCTGACAAAAAATAACTTTTTGAAATTTGATGTCTTGTTGCTATAATTTTTGTATTTCAACGTTTAAGGTTAATGTTATTAGTTTGTTACTGACCTAATTCTCCTCTTTTTTATTTATGCAATATTATATTATAAGAATACATAAGACATTATCTTTTGTTAGTAATTACAAAATTTAAGTATTTTTTATCGGCTAAAAAATGACATGACGGAACTTGTACCTGTTCGTTACTCAGTCCAGTGTACTCCATCCACAGAAATGAATATTTTTTGTTTTTGAAAAATGAATGTTTCTATTTTGAATTTTGTAGAAAGAAGGCGACTTAGCTATGGAATCTGAGCTCAAGCAAATGGGTCCCGATGTTCAATCGATCGATTTTAATGACGATCTCGCGTTAAACCAACTTCAGATGATTAAAGCCGCTCGAAATCGACCAGGAGGAATCACCAGAACTGACCTGGCATCCATATTTGGAACCGAAATATCAGAAACAGATAAGAATTTCGAGGACAGTCCAGAAAACCTGTCATCAATTTTCGAAGCCCAACCATGGGAAGATGAATTTGAAAAAATATTAAAAGGTGAAATGACCCTTGACGATACAGATCTTAATTTGCCCGATTCAAGGAATCAGAATTTAAATTTGAATTTAAATGATACTGCTTCTATTGACGGAGACAGCACGGAATTATTGACTGATATGGAGATTCGAAACACTCGAAATGAGGCAGAAGCTGGGTATAAGGTTCAGTTAGAACCGGATAGGTTCAATTCGGGGCAAGCCAGTATAGATAGGTTGTTGTCTGGGGAAGATATGGAAATCGATGTAGAATCTGATGGATTTGGTGGGTGGAATATAGTGCCAGAAAGTGATAAAAGCAATCGAGAGGTAGAAAAATATATATATCTATATCGAAATATTTATAAATAATGCTATCATACGAGATGCAAGTAAACTGGCAAATAATTATATTGATAATGACATTATTCTGTTAGAGAGTGTGTTATTGAACAGTAATAATTGAGGAATGCATACCTGTAACCTAGGTCACGGATATATACATATAAGTATCCATATTTATATATGTGCTCATATATCTTTATATAACTTGTGTTCAAAGGCAATAAAACAAAAGAATTTTATGCATTTTTCATATTTTTGAAAATTTACATGGAATTATGGATGATACTTCATTAATCAATTACAGCATTCTTCCAGCATTATATAACTGAAAAAATCAAAATTTGTTTAAATCGTTATGTATAAAATTCAATTGGTGGATTTGAAATGTAGCCTGATATTTCTTTTAAACGTATAAGGTTATCCCCTTAGAGAAGAGTTTGAAAGAAACGAATGAAACGGAAATTATGGAGTACAGTTCCGATGATCCGTTCTTCCTAAACCGTATGGGTAAAAAATCCAGAAAGCGGCATATTCTAGCCTACGCCCGTGAGGTACGTTTACATATATATGCATTTAAATGTATGATAGACATGTATATACTAATGAATAAGCTTATGTTTCATGTTGAAATAAGGAATATATTTATTTCAAATACTTGTCATTTAATTGTATCTTTGGGTATGTAGGCGTCTATTTTATTAATACTTTGTATCTAATATATATATATGCATGTGTAGTGTATCATGTGGTAGTGTTGTCCATTCATTATTCAGTAAAATATTATTTCAAAGGCAGGCAAGACTTTTTCAACATCCAAAGTACGAGTAACAAATTCAGATTCAAATATCCATATGAACTATTACTGCCGCAGATCTACTCTACCAAACCACAGCTTATGTCTGCAGTTCTACTTGAGCACATCGTATCTTCGAAAATCAATATTTCTAGGTTATTTTTTAGATTTCAACAATTATACGTAAGATTTCTATTTCTATAGGTATATGAAACGGCAATTGCTGTTCACGGTCCTCCGAATAACACAATTCTAAATGGTATGCTGTCTGTCTTAGCAGAAGGATTGCACGTCACAAAGGCAATGGATTTCTTTCAAAAGGTCAAAAGAATAATTTTTCTTGAAATGGCTTGCATTATTTTAAGAGAAATTTCATAATATCATTTTGCATAGCAATTTAAGTTGATTAAAAAAATATTAATGAGTTCTTAATCTTACAGTTATTTTACAGGTTACAATTCATGAATCATTTACTGTTTTTGAGATATTTTCAATATTTCCCAAAAGATGGTGTAGAATCCGAGTGATTGCCGCTATGTTTCATATGTATGTTTAAATTATTCTTTATTAAAATGATTTGAATTTAGGGGTATTTATTCAGTATCATTCAAGCTTCTAGAACAAATCACAGCGCAAAATAGAATTGTACCATATACTCTAATTTTATTTAATTGGACAACTGCTCTTTTTTGACAATTGTGATTGGCAGTACCAATAAAAAATCAGTTGCTGACTTTCACCTCAAAAGTTGAAGTTTCATAGAAATATTCAAATTAGAAGATGCCATTATGACGCATCACTGCTTACGTTCATATACATCTACTTTATAACTGCACTAGAATACTCGAAGCAGCAGGTTCATAATTAAATTTTCTTATTTGGCAAGTCTTACAGATGGCGAGCACATGAGAAGATTGAAAGTACTATTAATTGTGAAAAATATATAATTCAACTTCAACTGAAGATTACTCCAGAACAATATTCCAAGGATAATTTATGTGGCTGTGCTTCAATAAAGGCTACAATGCCATGCATGTATAGCCAACTAGTCAGTTTCAATATGAACTAATATAGAATTATCAAGTGAATGGCTAGAGCTATCATTCATATTTGCAAGTTTATGAGTTAATAGAAATTTTCTTTTGTTTAGAAATTATTCTGCTTGACTTTTGTGGTGAAATATCTACCAATGAAATGCATCTATTAGCAATAATAGTTATTACAAATTTTGAATTAACCAATAAAAATGTAATATATTTAGGAATTTGCCATGTATGATGCAAAACCAGACCGTAAGACAACTCGTATTTTGGTGCGAATGATGTGTCGTGCACGAAATCCGGAAGCTGCTTCAAAAATTGAACACGACTCTCGGGATCTGTGGGGGCTTCGTGCGGATCCAGAATGCCTAGGTACGAGTATTACTCCGTGGTACATATGAAAGTGCTATCTTAGTTGTAGAATCTCGCTCTTGAGCATTTAATAAGTTTAACACACATAGCAACCAAATTATTGCCATTGTAGATATTCATTTCTACTCAGCGACATGACAATATTTTGCATGCTCATATTCACTTGAATTCTAAACTTTCTCTTGCATAAATGTTAAGGATTTTGCTAGCCATTTGTTATATGAGCGTGTATTAGTACTGACTAGTTGACTATACATGTAGGTGGTCTAGTACCCTATATTGAAGCCCAGTCATGGGTATTGTTCTGGTTCAATCTTTCTTTGAATTTCAATATTTTTTTCATAATAAATATTACTTTCGCTCTTTCTATTTGTGCTTTCCATCTTTGATGTTCATCATATAAGAAACTAACAATATATTCATAGGTATGGTTTTAAACGAATGGGCAAAACGCGATGACCATGAAACGATGGCCCGCACCCTCGATATTTTTGAAAAACATGGGGTAGTTCCCTCCGAAAGGTGGCTATATTTTACCCGTCGAAATGCAGATAAGGCCAGTTTTGACCACCCCTGGCTACCCCCAAATCCCTATGCTTACATGAAAAAGAGAAACCCTTATGCTAGAACTCAGCAGAAAGTTAAAATGATCAATAATATGTCGAGTAGAAGGGGTATTTTAGGTACCAATACAAACTTGTACTAGACTATAAATCAATTTTTTTTTATTTTGAAAAAATTCTACCTTTGTTTTGTGCATTTTTGTATATTTTGTTTCAACTTTTGACTCTTCATGAATGATATTAAAGACAAATTTGTATTTTTTATCTGGTGGAATTGCAAGACTAAAAATATGATTTTGCCTTCCAAAGTCAATATCTTTGAGGAGTTATAAATAGATAAGGATAAATGAAAATGTTGCCCTCTCATGTAACTTTTTTATGTTTTCTGCATATTTATTTGAGCCTGCACGGTTTAAAGTAAACAGCATATTTTTCATTCGGAAACTGCTTTTTGGAGATATTTCAGTTAACAAGCACATTTATCCAGTTTTAAGAACTTAACTTGAGCTTCATACTTTTGGTCAGCAGGTATCAGACTCGTATGGTGTGTGGAAATCATCACATACAGCTTAATTCATTTGTTCATGATCTATATTCATTAGTGGTAAATGCAATATATTAAGACTTAACAAGTGCAATAAATTTGAGCCAAAACAATCGTACACTCTACAGATCTTTGAACAGAATATAATGTCCTTACTGTTTGTTTTATCACCATATCTTTATGAAAGCATTGGCAGTGCTCCAGAGTGGAAGGATGCTACTATCTCAGAAATCAATCCCAATGACTTTTTTAGTAAACTAAGCAGTGATATCGACACAAGAACATTTCAGTATTGAATAGTTGTTGGAACTGGCCATTGAATTGATTAATTGGCACTAATTTTTTCTAAATAATTGCTATCAATTAAAACAAAAAATTCAATTTTAAAGTCAGTATTTCCAGTTACATTCCGTTTTTATTCTTTTGCAGTTGGTAATATTATTAATTTGTTCAAATAGTGTAAAAGCATTAATTGAATTGTTGTAACAATTCAATTAATCTGAGTTGAATGAATAACTCCGAGATGTAAAATAATGAATTAATCACCAAAGCTCAAGTTTTATATAGCACTTTGGAGCACCGCAAGTTTATATGTATACTGATTTATGCCTCCATCTGTTCCAAATTTTTTAAAGTCAGTGTTATCAATGATGTGATGCACATTGAAGTATTCTGATTCGAGTAATGAATTAAAACTAAACATTGAACAATAAACGAAAAAAATAATGTACTCATCTGGTAATTTTATCCAGCCAAATCATCATGTGAATTTGTTTTAGCACATTGTTGAATTGTCATGATTTCTGCTTCTTTAATACAGTGCCAATTTATTTTCAATCAATTTTTTTGTCATCTTTTCCATTGAATATAGCAAAGTTTGATTAAGCAATGAAAGCAACTTTGATAAAATGGCAACATACCCTTTTATTTTAAAGAGACTTCACTTCTAACTTTTTACATTGGCATCTTTCCTTTTACTTGTCTTAATCTCACCTGCTCGATAATTTTGAAGTTTTATCAATGCTTTCAGGATGTAAGAGCAACATTTGATTATATTCCAGGTTGCATTGATGATTTTTTCTTCCTTTGTTTTTTTAATTCTAGAAACATATCTATTCTTTCATTATTTTTCTTAATAGATTTTGAGTTTCTGCTTTTTTGCATTGTTATCTATTTCTTTTATAAACTACCTGGCACTTGCTATATCTTGCTAGCCACAGAGACTTCTTTTATCAACCAATTTTCTTCTTGCGCATTACTTTGCTACGCATTCTTGGCACTGTCCAAACATTTAAATGCATAAATGCGGTCTCTCTCCAACTTCACCTTGTTCGATCTGTAGCCTTGTCTTACTTTACAGTAATCTATAGATTTATCAGAGAATTTTGAAAAACCTAGCTCAAACATCTAGCCTAGGATTGACTGTGAGGAGGGTTTCGACTTTTTGGTTTGTCAATGATTAGATCTCTTGTTCGACTCCTTGATGTCGGCACTACAAAAATTTCATCTCCCATAAATAACTTTTGTAGTCTTAACTTTATTACCATTGCAATGTACAACATTAGCTTTAAAAAATATTATTATTATTTATTGCTTTCTTTGGAATGTTCAATAGCAATGGAAACCAACATATCTAATTTTTGCGGACTTGATTGTTCCACCTTCTGAGCAGCACATAACAGCGCCAATCGAACAGCCTGCTCGAGTGTAAGCATTTCGTTCTTCCGTAAAAAAGACGAAATCATACCCGACACGAAAGCATCCCCAGCCCCATTTGTGTTCACCACGCTAGACTTGAGAGGGTAGGCAGGCAGGAAAATACTCTGATTCGGCCAGCGTTTGGAGGTCTGTGCAACTGCCACATGTACACCTTCAGAGCCCATTGTTACTGCCATAATTTTGACACCCCGTTCAACAAACCTGTTCATTGACGAAAGATGCACATGTTACAACGGTTTTTAGAAGGTGCGCAATAAGTCACTATGGGAATATTATGAATATGCTCAAATATGTTTCAAAATCGATGAAGGTTTAAAAACCTGACATTTAGTAAAAAATCAACAATATAATACTTGAATCCGCATTAAAATGGATTATTTTTTACTGTCCAAAAAACATAAAATAAAAAAAGTGGTGAGCTGTTAAAATCGACCAAATTCGATGGGAAAGCGAAGCTTATCATTCACGGGTACTAATGATGCGGTGGTGTGAGTTTGATTTATTTTTACAGTTATGCTAGAAGAACCCTCGCGTATTTGCAAAAATATAATATCCTTGATCATGAATGAACGATTCGTACCAGAAAAATTTGACAAGACACGAACACAGTGCAGCGATGGAGAAGCTGCAAGAGGCCTATAGATTGGTCACTAATGATGCAGTAGTTTGAAGGGAAAGTTAAAGTGCATATACTTGATTTGGTGACATTTCAACTCGTAACAAGTTCATTTTTTAAAGATCATATTTCGGAATAATTTATGAAAGGTTACTCAGGCCTAAAATAAGTAGCAAATTACTACACTTTATCAAAGATGATTTCATTATGTAAACTTGGGAGACAACGAATTTAACTTCTCACAAAATTTGTTATCTCTGAAGATTACTGCATGTACATAAATATATTTATTACCATTGAGTTGCTTCAGATGGATTATTACGAATGCCTGTTATCGCCTCTGCTTCTTCCAAATTTGCATGTAGGAAGTCAATGAATTGATATGCTGGGCCTAAAACTTCTTCATGCTTATTTCGCGAACCATCATTGTTGTCCACTCCGTTTAAATCCTTTACGTACAAATTATTACCATTACAATGCATATATATATATAGAATAGAATATTTACTACAAACATCATTTTTTGAGTTGCATGAACTGTATTCTGTACAAGTTGAACTTCAACCTTGAACTGTATCTGATTAATACGAGAATCGTCAAGTGCTAGTTGGAGATAAATTTTATGGATATCAACCACGTACTTCTATCTTCTAGACAATGATAACTGGCCTTACGTGAACCAATATGAATCACGTATTAGCGAGCCACCAGAACAACTAGATCTGATATTTTTGTCTTATCTCCACTTTGTTGATTTTTCCTGTGTGATAGCCTCATATACTAAAGTAGTGGAAGTAATATTGATATCGAGTTTCCTCTGCAAGCACGATCCAGTACAGAAAAGAATTTAAAACATATATACAAATAAAGATAACTCAATATATATTTATACATATAAATTTTTTCAAATTATTACAGCATAATATTTTTTAATGGCCTCTCTCTCTGCATGAGCCGACTCGAATCCGCTATGGATGACACTAAGCTTACCTTATTCAAATTTGCATGTACTAGTATACACGCCGGTCAATTTACATATTATTATAACGTCAGATAGAACAAATTTGCTATTAAAAATTTTGGAGAGAGCAAATTTATTTGGTAGTTCCGACAATTTCATTACATCCGACGTTTACAGCAAATGTAATACATCCATCGAGAAGTACACAAATAGTCATACCATGCTTATAACCGGTGAATCAAAACTCTCTTTGACACTTTCTAATAGCCTAGAGAGTTTGTGGCCCTGAATTAGCGGCAAAAAATGTGGGTACCCTAGATGAAATACTCCCAATTTAGGGATTTTCGCCTCCATTATTCTGGTCATTATTTCATCCCCCGTAAGGGTATTATTCGCTGCTAAATTTACAAAACACCCCCGACCTAAATTTAAAAAATGTGACATATATATGTGTAGATTAAGATTCGGATACAATGAATTCACTTTCAAATATAACAAATAGTAAAAACTACCATGTTGTGATTGGTTCTAGTTCGCATATTCAAATATATTGAATTTTGGATATAACGGATAATTTGGTGGTCCTGACAGTTTCATCGTATCCAATCTGCATAAAATTTTTGACACTTTACATATTTTAGAAATAAATAAAAAAATATAAGCTCTGTAGCAACTCAATTAAAGTTACTCTTTCTAGTCTATTAGAGTCTTAAGTCGATTAAATAATACAACCTTAACAAGCGAAGTAAGGGAGACGCTGCTAGGAGGCCGGAGAAGCCGACGACAGACACGCTTGCAACCGAAAAACCTTATATAATTACGATAAACTGAACTCATCAAAAAAATTTACAAACCGTAAATTTTTTTTGCTTAGGGACAAAGTAAATGCAACCAGTTTAGTTGTGTGAATTTGAAAATTTGTCATGTACATGATATATGAGCTTACCGCCAGATTCAGAGTAGATAGGAAGTACTGCGAGGGCAGTTTGAACGTCTGGATGCACTATCACATGGGAACAATCGACTCCATTCTTCGACATTATGCTGACTAGTTCTTTACCATTCACGTCGTCACCAACCTGTACAAAATAATACATGCATACATGCATATGTGCTTACATGTATATTAAAACTTCTCTATTTAGCGACAAGAAAAATTGTCACTACAAATTCAAGCTATCCATAAGATATTTCATAAGATAAAACAATCTTGATAGAAAACATTTATTCAGCTATTTCACTACCAAAAATACAATAAATTGCAAAATATCTAAAGCCAGCAAATTTGTCAGCAACTCAATACTACCAAAATCACATCTTCAACCCAATACAAAACAGTGACCAAAAAATCTACAATACGATTGGTTGAAATATAGTTGAAGTCCCATATTTCAATGGTTTGCTTTCATATTATCAAATTCCTTGTGACAAATCAAAAGTAGGTATTACACTTCTATGTTAGAACAAATATTTTTACCATATATCTATATCTTGCAATGTAGAGCTCCATGAACAGCAGTTCATTTCAGCTTAAAAAATGCATATAGCAAAAGGATTAAGATAACAGATACATATATATATATATATATATGTATACGGACAATTTTTTTACCTTGGTGATTGCCACAATATTCGATATTCCTATGGATGACAATGCAGATGAAACTTGAGGACACGAACCTCCAGCACAGTATCTAAGAATGTACACTTGAGCTTAACAGCTATTTCAATTTACAAAAAATCAGTTTATTCATTTTCATCGCTACCAAGGAACAAAAAATGTTCAGCAAGCTGACTATGCAGGGTATAGAGCTATAGCTCTACAGGTCTGATAACTTTAAATCAATACTAGTTATTAACTTTCATAGGATTAAAATTTAAAAATTAGATAATAGATTTTTTCAATATTGAATATTTTTACACGAAAATTTAGCACTGCTTTTGAAGATTGTACTCATTTTAATATTGAAAATAAACCTCCTTCAGGTTTCATTTAAAGAATAAATAAAACCAAGTTTTTAAACCTGTAATTTATTTTCAATAAAAGTAATATATTTTGTTCATATGTATCTTCTGATATAAATATTCCAAAAATAAACTATGATACATCTCTAGAAAAATTCTGCAAAATTACCTTGTCCATTTAAAGGTGTTTATTGTCTCATGAGTTGCTCCTAGAGTTGACTCGCAAAGCTGCAAGTCTAAGCAGCTTATTCCTGCACATACTATGGTCTCGCTTAGGTCCCGATTACCATAATTTGGGGCAGAAGTGGCAGGTGTTCTATTCAAACTATCTAATACTTCGTTCAAACCTTGCATTTGCTTGAAAAATCCAGGATCCAAACCCTCCGCATCTATTCATATGTAAAGATGAAGAAATTTTTATAAAAGATGCTCACAAACTGACTCTCAATAAAAGAACAATCACAAATAACTGTACTTAGATACGCAAAAGCTTTTTAACCCCAGAGCTCATGTCCCAACAAAACATCACGCAAATTTGCATGTATTTTTTACAGAATCGTATTTTTCATCTTTTTCTATAACTATGACCTTTCAGTTAGTATAAATCGATGTACTCTGTATGCATATATACCTCCTTCCGGAACTTTAAATAAGTAGGCAGTTGCCTTTGCTGCATCTCTAGCCGATACTCTGTGCTTCACAAATAAATCACACCACACAGCCACATCAATCATAAGGGGGACGCATAGGGCACTGTCCATAGCTCGCGTATACGTCACCATGGTGTGCATGCAATTCATGAAACCAACACTAAGACACACGGGTAGAAATGACATTCAAATAGAGCTCATTTCTAGTTCGAACATTAAAAAAATTTGAGCTGTTAAGGTGAACAAATAATAATGAGTAACTTAGACGATCAATGAATTTGAAATTTTGGAAACACAATAAATGAAAAATTGCACAGATACTTTAATTTTGGGCTACGTAGAATAATGAACAGTGTAAATTTATTCATCTGTACTGAAAATGAGCACTCAGTACATGCATGCAGACATATAGGTTGACATATGCATATATACAAAAATAAGGCAAGTAGTATCACCTGGTATATTCTACAATATCTCGCTTTTCGTCTCCTATAAGTGGCGTGTACATGACGCGAACCTTTAGATAAAGTGCAATTACTAAAGCATATTTTTTTACAGTACGTGAACCTGTATGAATCATACGTATACGAACATATATGCCTCTAATATTTATATGCACTAATAAGTGTCGATGTATGCATGCTTACCTGATGATCAATATTCTCTTGCCAGGGTTTAAAAATATCTTCCTTAACCCTCATTTTTGCATCAAGGGTCCTTTTTGAAGTCAAATTTTTCATATCATTGTTACCTAGGTGATTCGATGATGCAATTACCTTTAGATGGCAAAAAAAGTAAAAAAATAAATTATGATGCATAATATTGACATACGCATACTAAAAAACAATATCAATTTTGTGTGCTATTCCTAAAATCTTGAACATGTGCAATCGTCAAAAATGAACCACGCATGTATGTATGTCACAAGAAAAGGATGCTTATATCCATATAGCTATCCTA
Source organism: Vaucheria bursata (assembly GCA_032358265.1). Taxonomy (NCBI): domain Eukaryota; class Xanthophyceae; order Vaucheriales; family Vaucheriaceae; genus Vaucheria; species Vaucheria bursata. The sequence goes on from JAULBW010063078.1 coordinate 167,863, forward strand.
AATAATGGACATTCAATAAATCATATGATATGTAACAAACATTCAACCAATCAAATCAATGTAACACCCTTCCAACTGTGCAATCGAGTACTTTAAATACCCATATACTAAAATTTCGAGGTGATCATTTTGCATGCATATAAGCATACACTCATCTAAAACTTCATTGGTCTATTTTAAAAAACACTTGGAAATTATTTAGCCAATCATATCTATATAGAAAACTTGCTACATCCTAGATTTCAAAAAATAAATAAAAAAACATATTATACAATAAATAATCATTATCAGCAGATCTGTGTAAGGAAGAATATTCTGCGGTGGTGCAATAAGCTCGAAACAGTTTTCTATCGAATACAGTTGAAGTTCATCTCCTGGGTTACTGAACTGGGCAATTTCAAAAGTTGATTGGCCAATAGACAGCAGCGTACCAAGGATGTTGCTGCAAGGAGATCTAAACACAGTGAAGGCTATCAAGCCAGTGCTCATTAAAATAACATTTTTCACAATTTAGTGAAAAACTGATCTGGAAGGTGAAAAAAACTTAAAGATCAGTTTTTTTGGAGTACCTTAGGTTCTAATCCCATTGTACGTATATATTCCACAGCAGCAGTTTTAAACTGTAGAAACATGTCAAAAACATACATAAATATACAAAACTCGGCTATCAGATATATTATGAAGAGGCAATGATAGAAAAATTCACAAAAAGCAAAAGTTTGAGAAACTACATGCATAAATCATAATTATAAAGAATATTGAACTTTTGAAGTTGAATCTATAATTTACTGCCCATTTATAAAGGCTTTTTCATAAAAAAGTTACTTGCAGTCACAAATTTTTTGTCCAATGTAACAAGGTGTCCATCTATGAAAAGCAAATTAAATAACGAAACTGCTGGTTTTCTTGTTAGCTGTTTAAGCTACTAAGATGTCCAGATATTTGAGGTATCCTACTTAAGAGATTTCACAGTATTTCAATATTTTCATGCACCCATAATGCTGATTTTGTTGAACCATAATCAAATAAAAATATTTTTTAAATTGTAGCAGTGTTACAACAGATAGACAAAAAATATATTTATGCATATACTGAATGTAAGCATTCTTAGCTATTTTACCTTTGTCTGCCCTGCTTTGAAATCTGTTCCTAAAACGTACACACCATTATTCAAAGCTAAATGGTGAAGTCCTAAGCAAAGAGTGTTCTGACTCCCTCCATTCACAAAACTACAGCCTTCTAAGACAGCACCTACTGCATAGAGCATGCTAGGACTGATTTCGCGATCATTGTTTCGTATAGCCTCAAGCATGTCATGACCAGTCTGGAAGTTTCTTTCGCTTATCCTCTCCACGCTAAATGTTAAAAGATTTCATCATGACCAAAAGCAGATAAACGTGGACGAAAATTTTGAATCTGTTCAAATATATGTATATGCATTTTGCATCTATCTGCCTGCAGAAAGTACGAGTACTCTTTTAAATATACATAACGAGTATACAGATATATGCGTATTAAATATAAGAACGAATATGTATGAAGATACAAATTAATTCAAATAAATATTTCCATATGCAATACATATATATTCGTATTCATGAAATTTTTCATTATATATATATATATATATAAAACCATTAATACCTATAAATATGTATAAATATGCGTACTTTCATTCTTATGGCCTATTTCAAAAGTGAATTCACTGGTTACAAATGCCAACGGAAACAAAAAGTAACAAATAAACATTAACAAGGCTTATATACTGAAAATTCATTCTAGATCCCAATCAAACATGGCAAACTTTTTTGAAAGGATCACATTGGCCAGTAGAATTTACTGAGGTACTAAACATTAATTTTTTACTGGCAGCTTGGAATGCAGAAATTGCGCAAATCCTCTATCATTAGTGACATATGTATTTTAATCAAAATTCTTCTCCTTTATTAGTCTATTCTTCAGCACTAAGCTACATTTGAAATTCATCATTATACTATCCATTCGGTTCTAGTGAAAATAAGTAAAAAGTACTATATTTACTGACTTTTGAAATTATTCTGCAATAAATATACTGTAAAAATAAACCAATTGAAAAAATTAAACGATTTCCCATGACTCTTGATGCATGGAACAACTATCTATGCATTGATAGTAGACATTATTTCGACAAGGATGAATTCAGTATGCTTTGGATACAAAGAATCTTTCAGGACCATCGAATTAAATTACTATATATGAAAATATGCACAATATGATTTTTTTATTCATTAGAAATGAAATTTGTTAAAAATGGATTTTTTATATCCGAACAAAGTTTAATATAAACCTAGCACTCCAAATAACAGTAATATGGTCAGTTACGCCTTTTTCTGTACGCCAATTTCTAATATTTTCTCTGATTAAATCGAGGTTTTGCTGTGCCGTGAGCTCTGGAGGCGCCACGTGTAACGCTGTTGCATGCTGACTTTCACCTATGAAATCGGGATTCCAGATGCCTCGCATTAGATCAACTTCATTTAATTCACTCTAAAAATACAAAAAGTGACACAAAAAAGTATAAATATTTGTAGCATCCCGAATGAACAGTTAAAATTTTCGAGTTGCCTATAGTGGCTGCAATTTTAACCCATCATTTTTTTAGTGAGTTTAAAAAAATCAACTGCACTAGCAGTGAATTTTTGCAATTTTGGAATGCAAATATTGAAAGGTTTAACAAAATAGGACAAATCAATTAATTTTTCAATTTGATCGAGAAAGCTCAGATTGAAAATCGTTCAGTTTCATAGAAAAGAAAAATATCGCTACATTTTGATCAAAAAAATTAAAAAAATATGTATAAAAATTTAAATGAGAAAAATCCCTCTGAAAAAATTTGACGAAAATTCGTTAAATTTTTTTTGTTCAGATAACAACCACTGTAGTACCGATCTAACAGTTGAGGTGTCAAGTCACGTAATACTGAACTTAAGTTTTAAATCGGTGCATGCCCATTCAACCTTTCAAAAATTATCATCAGAGAAATCAGCTTACTTATTTGAATAAAATTGCTTAAATTTCTGGAAGGTACAGAAGGCATAACTTGGACTAAACAATAAATTAACTACATAAAAATAAACGAGTTCATCAATGAAGATTTTATAATTAGATACAACATAGTAGACTATGAAAAATTATCTTTAATACTGTGCATCCAAGGTGCATAGACTTCATTTAAAAATACCTAGAATATTTAAACTACATCGTTCACCATTCTATGTACCTCAATTCTGAAACTAACAAGGAGATATAATAGCTAAAGAAAATGAGTCTCATATACCATTTTCGATGTGCATCTAATCCCTTATGAATGAAATTATATAACAGCATATCTGCACATGGAATGCATTTTCTCCTTCAGATCAAAAATGGAAATCATTGTCCCTGCAACTGTTACCTGAACTTGTCGAACTAAATCATAGTCCAATATTCTAGCATTATAGAGAGCATCGCCAAGCAGCGTAGGACGAATATCCCAACCACCGATTGCAGCATTTCGAAAGTCTGCCAGAGCATGACGCTCTTTATACCCCCCGCTTCCTCCTTTGGACCTAAGCTGCGTTATACATCCCAACAGATTTGCGTCAACTCGACCCCATGGACTTGAAGCCTCCCAACTGAGGAGTTTTCGATTCGCAACTGAACCTGCCAATAGAGTAACTCCATTAGCGCCTCCCAATCCCACTACCAGAATTCCTGCATTGAAAATTCATGGATGAACAATATTCGTAACTCTATTTTACAGACTGAAATTAATTATGCACCAATTCGTCGATCTTCGCTAATTGGCTCCATTTCGCCTTATAAAAAATGTCTTTTTTAGCTACTAAGTCACATATTATGCCAATAAGTGTATTATTACATTTTCAGCTTGTGATTAGAAATTAGAGTAATTTCATTGGCCCCAGATTACATTTTGGATGCATTTGATTTGTCAAGTTTCTAACTTTTACATATTTGATTGTATGAATCAAATGAGCCAAAAAAAAGGACCCTAAAATGTTTTGAAAAAGCATTTTCAAATTAAAGAAAGCACAAATGAACCTCTTACTCCTATGCAGTATTGACATTCAATTTCTATATGTGAAATTACATCACTGTAATGTATATAGACAATGAATGTAAATGATATAACTAATATCACACTTCAGTTTCCATGATCTAATCTTGCCCTGATGATAAGATATTGAACATTTATGCAGCACAGACAAGGTTATTTTTGAAAAATGCAATGTAATACCATGTCAATGCAAGTTATTTTTTTAGAATAAGGAGGGAATTTTTATAATTTATATGACATGTATGCAAGTATTCATACATGATAGTGACTTGTGCTGTTTTGGGTGACCTTTAACATTACACAATTTATATTAAACATCCAGTCTGTTGCAAGTGACATACAAATTTAATTATAACTTAGGGGTATTACAGTATATTTATTATTGTATTGACTAATTAGCAAAATCTTGTGCAACATGGAACACTTTGCTTCCACTGTTCATCTTTTGTACGATAGTATGATGATATTAAATTTTTCTGCCCACTCAAGGTAGATTAAGCACATTCAGTTATTGAAAAAGTATTGGTGGTTAATATTCAACCATGAACTACATTTGTTTCTCTTTATTCATCCTTTCTTTACCAGCAAACCAGTCCCCTTGTGGAAGAAAATAGATAAGTACTTTTTTTTGGCAAAATAAAATTCATCTCATGTCAAAGGTAGACTCAAGCTAGTTGTAACATCTCATTCTATAGTTGGTGACAGTTCTGACCAAGGCACCAAAAAGAACAAGTAGAAGTAAAATTTATGTAATAGAATAATGAGAAGCTAAGCTGGAAAATATCTGAGTAAGTTCGAGGTCAGGTCAAGAAAATATTAGATTTCATATATCACTAAAGCATTGTAAATCAAAAGCACCAACTGACCAGAAAATACAAGACAGAAGACATGCAAACAATGATATATTACATTTATTGCATGTATTGCCAAAATAAATCTTGTCAACACACTAAAATACTAGGCTATTTTTCTTGAATTTAAGTTCAGTCAAAGACAAATATGGACCAGTAACAAGATAAAATATTACGGAGATAACACAACTAAGTCCTGACATGTGCCTCAATGTTAGGACTACAACAATGCCTTAGATCCGTGTGTTTCAGAATATTATATACTTTATGTTCTGTTTCATATATTCTGATGACTCTTCACAAAAGCAGCCAACGGGATATTGTTCTATTCTTATTT